>BDUI01004335.1:43566-53574 GCA_002335545.1 Apodemus speciosus
AAAAAAAAAAAAAAAAAACAAAAAAACCCCCAAAACATAAATCACAATGGAAAGAGTCCCTTCATCCTCTTAACAATGTAAAACTGAAATGTAAAACTCAGCAGAAGAGTTGCACTGTCTCATAGAATCTCTTCAACCCTAAATATTCTGAGTTTCCAAATAGGGGATATTAGAGCATACATTTCATTGAATTTATTAAACTAAGTACTTTTTAATTTCTTCAATGCATATAGAGTATTATATACTGTATTAAACACAGTATGTACATCCTTTATAGCAGTAGTTCTCAACCTTCTGAATGCAGGAACTCTTCAATACAGTTCTTCATGTTGTAGTGACCCCAACCATAAAATTGTTTTGTTGCTGCTTCATAACTATGATTTTGCCACTGTTATGACTTGTAATGTAAATATGTGATAGGCACAATATCTGATCTGTGATCTCTGTGAAAGGATCATATAACCCCTAGAATAGGTTGAAACCCACAGGGTGAGAGCCACTGCTATATAGCTATATTTGGCTTCATGTTGAATGTTCTTCTACTTCTTGTATGTGTAATTAATACTTTTAAATTTTTTATCAATTAAATAATTAATTCACTTTACAACCTAATCACTGCCCCCTCCTTCCAGTCCCCCCATTGCATAATCCCTTACACCTTCCCCCTGCCCTTCCCCTCTGAGAGGATAGAGCCCCTCCCCAGGTATCCCCTCACTCTAGTGTATCAAGTTTCTGCAGGACGAGGTACATCCTCTCTCACTGAGGCCAGACAAGGCAACCTAGTTAGGAGAACAGGATCTACAGGCATCTAACAAATTTAGGGATAGCCTGTGCTACAGTTGTTGGATAATCCACATGAAGACTGAGCTGTGCATTTGCAACATGTATGTAGGCGGCCTAGGTCTAAGCTGAGTACGTTCTTTGGTTGGTAATTCAGTCTCTGAGCACTCCCAAAGTTCCAGGTTAGTTGACTCTGTTGGTCTTCCTGTGGCATTCTTATACCCTCCAGGGTGCTCAGTCCTACTCCCAACTCTTCTGTAAGAGTCCCAGAGCTCTGTCCAAGGATTGGCTGTGTGTCTCTTCATCTGTTTTAGTCAGTTTTTGGGAGGAGTCTCTCAGAGTTATGTTAAGCTCCTGTCTGCAAGCATAACAGTATCATTAATAGCATCATGGATTGGTGCAGACCCATGGGATGGGTCTCCAGTTGGGCCAGTTATTGGTTGGCCATTCCCTCAGTCTCCATCTTTGTCCCTGCATTTCTTGTAGACAGGGAAAATTTGGGGTGGAAAGTTTTGTGGTTGAGTTGGTGTCCTTATCTCTCTACTGTGGGTCCTGCCTAGTTACAGAAAGTGGCCACTTCAGGATATATATAGCACTTCTAGGAGTCTCACCTAATGTCTTCCCCATAGACTTTTCTCCCATTCCCAGATCTCTGGCATGTTCTAGAGATGCCACCCACTCCTCTACCCCACTGATTTCCATTAATTCTCCTGGTTCTCAGGCCCTCTTACCTGTCTTTTCCTATACCCGAATTACCCAGTTCCCCTTCCCATCCCTCCTCCTACCTAGTTCCCTCCCTCCATCTGCCTATTCTGAATA
Organism: Apodemus speciosus; assembly: GCA_002335545.1. Classification (NCBI taxonomy): domain Eukaryota; kingdom Metazoa; phylum Chordata; class Mammalia; order Rodentia; family Muridae; genus Apodemus; species Apodemus speciosus. The sequence goes on from BDUI01004335.1 coordinate 45,166, forward strand.
TTTATTTTCCCTTCTAAGTGAGATTTAAGTGTCCTCAGTTGGGCCTTCCTTCTAGTTTAGTTTCTTTCTTTTTAAATTTATTTATTTATTTATTTATTTATTTATTTATTTCACTCTATATTTTATTCACCCCACCCCCATCCATCCTCCAACTGTTCCACATCCTATACCTCCTTTCCACACCCCTTTCTCCACATGGTGTGCCCACTCACACCCTACCTGCCCGCTAAATTCTCTGGGGCCTCCAGTCTCTTGAGAGACAAGTGCATAATCTCTTAATGAACACAGACCCAGCAGTCCTCTACTGTATGTGTGTTGGGGGCCTCCTATCAGCTGGTGTATGCTGCCTGTTTGGTGATCCATTGTTTGAGAAATCTCGGGGTTCCAGATTAATTTAGACTGCTTGTTCTCCTACAGGGTCACCCTTCTTGTTTAGCTTCTTTAGGTCTGTAGATTTTAATGTGGGTATGCTGCTAATATCTTCTTGTTATTATTATTTGGCATGTTATTTGGGATCTGGGTTACCTCACTCATGATGCTATTTTTCTAGTTTCATTCAATTGCCTGCAAACTAATGTCCTTTTTTTAATAGCTGAGTAGTATTTCATTGTGTGAATGAACTTCATTTTCTGTATGCATTCTTCAGTCTAGGAGCATCTGGATTGTTTCCAGTTTCTGACTATTACAAATAAACTGCTATGAACATAACAGAGCATGTTTCCTTCAGAACACCTTTTGGGTATATGCCCAGGAGTGGTATACTTGAGTCTTCAGGTAGAGTTCTATCCAATTTTCTGTGAAACTGCCAGACTGATTTCCAGAGTGGTTATACAAGTTTGCAATTCCACCAGCCATGGACGAGTCCCTCCCCCACCCCCTGCTCCACATCCTCCACAGCATGTGCTGTTGCTTGAGATTTTGACCTTTACACCCATTTTGTGATGGGTGTAAGATGGAATCTCAGGGTCATTCATATTTGCCTTTCCCTGATGACTAAGGATGTTGGACACATCTTTAAGTACTTCTCAGTCATTTGAGATTCTTCTGCTGAGGATTCCGTTTAGTTCTATACCCTATTATTTAATTTGATTATTTGGTTTGTTGGTATATAATGTCTTGAGTTCTTTATATATTTTGGTTATAGGCCTTTGTCAGATGTAGGGTTGGTGAATATCTTTTTCCTATTTGTATGCTGCCCTTTTGTCCTATTGACAGTGTCCTTTGCCTTACAGAAACTTTTCAGTTTCATGTGGCCCCATTTAATAATTGTTGATCTTAGTGCTAGATCCATTGATGTTCTCTTCAGGAAGTTGTCTTCTTTATCAATATATTGAAGGCCATTTCCCACTTTCTCTTCTGATTTAGTGTATCAGATTTAATGATGAGGCCTTTGACCCACTTGGACTTGAATTCTGTCATGGGAATAAATAGGGATCTATTTGCACTTTACTACATGGAGACTGCCAGTTAGAACTACATCATTTGTTGAAGATGCTCTCCCTTTTCCATTGTAAGGCTTTCACATTTTTGTCAAAATTCAAGTGTCTTTAGGTGTGTGGGTTTATTTCTAAATCTTCCATTTGATTCCATTCATCAACCTGTCTATTTCTTTACCAATACTATGCAATTTTTATTACTATTGCTTTATAGTACAGTTTGAGGCCAGTGAGAGTGATATCTCCTGAAATTAATTTATTGTTCAGGATGTTTTTAACTACTTTGGATTTTTTTTTCTGTTTGAAGCTGGGAATTGTTCTTTCAAGATCTCTAGAGAATTGTGTTGGAATTTTGATGGAGAATGTACTGAATCTGTAGATTGCTTTCAGTAAGTTGGCCATTTTCATTATGTTAATTCTACTGATCCATGAACATGAGAGATCTTTCCATCTGATATCTTTCTCAATTTTTTAATTGAGAAACTTGAAGTTCTTGTCAAACAGGTCTTTTCCTTGCTTAGTTAGAGTTACACCAAGATGTTTTATATATTTGAACGCTTAATCACTAGGGAGTGACACGACTTGAAAGAATTAGAGGGATTAGGAGAGATACCCTTGTTGGAGGAAGTATGTCACTCAAGTAGTCTTTGAGGTTTCAAAAGTTCATGGGAAGTCAGCTGTTTCTCTATTCCAACTGGCTATAGAAGCTCCCTACAATGATGATAATGGATGAACCTCTGAAAATGTAAACAACCCCAGTTTTTTTTTTTTGTTTTTATTTGTTTTGCCTTGATTATGTTGCATCTTCACAGCAACAGAACAGTGACTAAGACAGATATATTAATTGTCCTTATTTGTGACATACAATGTCATGGTTTGATACAGTGAGTCATCACATCTTATATGTTTTCACCTCACAATCTTTTCACACCCAATGGATATTTATGTAACATAAAATAGGTAATCAAAAATGAATTAATAATCAATCATGAAGAATTGATTTAAAGATAATCCTGCTGTATAGATACAATTTTACCATTCATTATTATTAAAATAAATTTGTATACTAATGAGGAAAATGTTTGCTTATTTTTACATACAGAATTAAATATTGGGTGAATATTTGATGCTATAGGACATAGACTATTTTCAATATTTTTAGAGTCATCCACATTTTCATTTTGCATTTGCCAATGCTGAGGACACCACTTTGCAGAAATTCCTATTAAAAATGACAGGAGTATTATTAAGGTTATTTTAGAAGTTGTTAGATATTCTGGCCAAGCTGAAAATTAATTTAACTTTTTTTTTAAATGGAATGCAGGTAAGCAAAGCCAACAGAAATCCTTAAACCCAAACATCCTAACACGAKGAAATCTAAAGCAGACTACTTTGATTCTTATGGTCCTCAGAATGTGGACAAAAAAGGAGGAGGAGGAAGAGGAGGAAGAGGAAGAAGAAGAAGAGGAGGAGGAAGAGGAGGAGGAGGAGGAAGAGGAGGAGGAAGAGGAGGAGGAGGAGGAGGTTTCTTGGATATTTGTTTTAGGTTCTCAAGTTCTGAAGGCTTCTAACTTCAACTGAGATATATTACCAACTTCCCTGATTCTCTAGCTTGCAATTGGCCAACCTGTTGTGGTAATTATTTTTTAAAAAAATTAATTTTAATTTTAATTAAAATATTATAAATATTTTACAATATACTTTGTATATTGATACAGAATAAGGTTATATTTTATTACAGCATATATGCTTCAAGTCTTGTTTAGGATATTGTGCATTTGTAATTCTTAAAATGCAATGTTAAGTTCTACTTCTTTTAAAAAATTGCTTTTCAAATTGTTTAGGATAATTAAGAAATGCAAGTTAGTAGTCAGTCAATCAAACTTAATGATCATGTTTGAAGCTAGCTTAATTAATTACAGAAATATGTTTTCTAGGTTGAGCAGATAGTACATAGCTAGAAACAAGCAATGTTTACCTATTCAAACATACTATAGATAGACGGATGGTCTTCAAAACTTCAGAGATCCATAGAATACATCATTTAAAGGTGTTCTATTAATAAAAGGCTTTTTGGCAATCAGACAGGCCAGCTCCTGGCTTCACACCCCCATTTTACTTCAAAGATGGCAAGCATCAAAGATCCACCAAATGGAGTTTTCTTTAAAAGTGGCAAGCTAGCTATTGAGCAAGAAACTGCCTTTCAATTAATGACAGCATGCTGTTCAGGCTGGACAAATGAGATTGAGGGATGTTGACTGCCAGCTTTGCCAGGAAAAGGTAAACGGTCCTTCATAATTCTTGATTCACAGAAAAGTCTGTCAGATATTTTGGGCCAGAAGAATGAAGATGATGTTCCAACATTTCAGCAGTATCTTGTGTAACTGTGCATGTAGCCAGGAACTTCTGTCATTTCTGTAGTTTTGGAAGCTACTTGCTCTGTATTTCTGATTTACTCAGTATTTATCTTTCTCAGGTCTCTGATGAGGGTAGTCTCACAATTAAGTTTAAGTTGTTTAGGATATAAGAAAATGTTTTAAGGTCTAATAAGATATTTTAATTTGTTAAAAAATAGTTATGATAGCACATGATTTAGATACAGAGCTTTGAACTCACCAAGATAGGATAGATAATAGAGTACTTTCTCCAAGGCTGCCAAATGCATACGGACTAGGATGTGAACATAATTTTTACCTTATAGTTTTCAYAATTGTTCTTTTTTTACTATTTTTATTAGATATATTCTTTATTTACATTTGAAATGATTAAATGATTTCTCCTTTCCTGGTCCCTCCCCCCCAAAAAAAATCCCATAAACTATCTTCCCATCCCCTGTTCCCCAGTGACCCCTCTCCCTCTTCCCTGTCCTAGTATTCCCCTTCACTGTGGCATCAAGCCTTTCCAGGACCAAAGGCCTCTCCTCCCTTTGATGTCCGACAAGGCCATCTTCTGCTGCCTGTTTGTCTGGAGCCATGGGTAACACCATGTGTACTATCTGGTTGATGGTTTTGTCCCAGGGAGCTCTAGGAGTACTGGGTGGCTCATATTATTGTTCCTCCTAAGCGCTGCTCCTAAGCCCCTTCAGGTTCTTGGGTCTTTTCTCTAGCTTCCCCATTGGGGATTCTGTGCTTAGTTCAGTGGCTGACTGAGAGTGCCCCCCTCTGTATTTCTCATGCATTAGCAGAGCCTTCAGGTAACAGTTATATCCAGCTCCGGTCAGTAAGTCCTTGTGGGCATCAATAATAGTGTCTGGGTTTGGTAACTGTATATGGGATGGATCACTAGGTGGGGTGGTCTCTGGATGGTCTTTCCCTGAGATTCTGCTCCACACTTTGTCTCTGTATCTCCTTCTGTTGGTATTTTGTTCCCCCTTCTAAGAAGGACCAGAGTATCCATATTTTGTTCTTCTTTCTTCTTGAAAGAATCATTTGATATGTGAATTGTGTCTTGTGTATTCCAAGCTTCTGGGCTAATATCCACTTATCAGTGAGTGCATACCATGTGTGTTCTTTTGTGATTAGGTTACCTCACTTAGGATGATATTTTCAGTTCCAACCATCTGCCTAAGAATTTCATGAATTGTTTTTAATAGTTGAGTAGTATTCCATTGTGTAAATACACCACATTTTCTGTATCCATTCCTCCACTGAGAGACATATGTATTCTTTCTAGCTTCTGGCTATTATAAATAGGGCTGCTATGAACATAGTGGAGCATGTTTCCCTACTACATTCTCATCTATGCCTATTTTCTGTGTCCATATGGGCAATCTTGATTGAATCATCTGCTTTTTTCATTTGAAAGCATAGGCACTAAGGAAGATATTTCAGATTTCATAAAGAAATGATTAAAAACATAGAATTGGCTTATAGTATTTGGTCCAAGACAGTGAAAGCAAAACTTATTGTATTAATGGCACCAATTGATTTAAAACCTAAAAAATGTATGTGTGAGCACATGTGCAAATGACTTCAGGTGCTATGGAGACCAGAGGTCTCTTTGAAACTGCAGTTCTAAACCACCGATTTGGTGCTGGGAATTGGGCATAGGTTCTCTGAGGGAGCAGTAAATGCCATTAACTACTGAGCCATCTCTTTGACACAATAATAAGACTTTGAATGTTTTAGCTATACATATAAATTACTGTGTTTAAAATAAATCAATTTGAATCAAGGTTTATGAAAATTTGAGTTGTAAGTATAAATGGAATTGTATTTCTAAAGGGTGTTGAAAAACATTTCAGACCATTTAAGAAATAAAGATATAAGATAAGATTCACATTCAAGAATATTCATTGAAGTTATTTTTGTATCTAACAGCTTGATTTATAATCTCTAAAATACCAAATAGAGATTAATCAAATAAGTCATGACACATTAGTCAAAGAAATAAAAGATAGCATTTAAAATTCAGGTTAGCATTAGGAGATTGTGGCAAAAATATCACTGTATAATGCTATGTTGAAGGGAAGCCACTCAAAGAACATTGAGCAAATCATCTTAAGTACACATTATTGCCAACTATATATTTATATATCTATTTCACACTCAACATATTTTTCTAAAAGTATAGAGAGGATAAATGTCTGGGATAGGTATTTTCTCTAGGTCAGAAGAATTTGCATGAGAACTTTGTTATACTTATAAAAAGCCTTCATAGAATTATGTTAAATAGTAAATTGCATTATCCAAGAATGCATTTGTGATTTAAAGTGAGTATATAGCTTAAACATAAAGCAGATTAAATCATGCAGGAAAATGTAGGTAATCTTAAATATAATCAGTATTATATTTAAGGAAAATGTAGGAAATCTTAATATAATTCAGTAATATATCAATATATTACTGAATGTACTTCTGGGCATGGAACTGTGGGTTCTGTTAAATTTCTTCTTTAAAGGTGCTCTGAATTCTCTGTAGAAAGATGAACATATTTATTTCTTAGTACCTGCTCTTATTTTCCTCCACAAGAAGTCATTTGCTTTTTGTTTTCTAAACTTATCTTCATGTTTCTTTGAGGTATTATCTCCATGTTATATAAATGACATGACTCAGTCCAGTTTTGAACTTTGGAACATGGAGCCCAGCAACTTGTGTTTCCATGATCAGACGATAGTCACATGAAATGGCAATACTTAGTTACGGATTTATGTAACACATTATTTTCCTGACATCTGACTTGTATGGGGCTGAGGATGATAGCAAGAGCTGCTGTCTCCTATCAGAATGCAGATATGGAGGGATACATATAGGAGGAGTGCCAGCAGCATCATGGAGGAGCAGGCACTGGCCTTCATTTCTGTGGTGAAGTGGTCTGCACTTCACAGATACATGGGCAGCAGAATTTCCTTTGTTTATATAGCTGGCCTGTGATTTTCAGTTTCTTATGTCTACAATATTCTTGATTTGTTTCAAAACAAGCTTTGTGATTATATTTTATTCATGTCTTTGATCATGGAAATCACGAAGTTCATGGTCTTTGATCACAAATCTCTGAAAGGAATCACAAAGACTTGCTTTGTGGGTGATTTRTTCCATTGGGACTATTTTTATTCTTTTACTTGTATAGATTCAGGGAACACATTCATTCTCAGTAGGTCCAAAACTTACAGTGACACATTGCATTACTGGAAAACCCTCAAAATACATTTAACTTAAAAAACAAATGTTACATAAAAGTAATTTCCCCCTCAGTTCAAGTTTTCGTTCTTTAACAGTACGGAAGTGTTGAACTTTTGCAATTAACTCAGACAGACAAATAGTTAAATATTATTTTAAACAAAAGTGTCCATTATTCACCAGTCTGTGATAAAAGTAGCAAAATAAACCAGGAGGCATCTACAGCCATCATGCCAAGCACTGACATCTAGTAACCTCCCCTAACAGACCCTAAAGAAAACCTTTTCCCATTGTAATCCATAATGTGGTATAGTATACAGGAACAGGAGGCAGGGACATTGAACTCGTCAATACATGTCTGACACTTGCATTAAATTCAGTCAAGATACAGTGAGCAAGTTCAGTGCATTCACAGGTCACAGTCCTCTTAGCTTCAATTAAGAGGTCACTGTCTCTTAGCGATATGTGCAGTCAAGCACATGAGTAACTCAGTTTAAAATACTGATTAGTGAGCTGGTACTTTCCAGGGCTTGAGAACTCCACAGGGAAATTTCTTGATGGCCAGTGGAATGAATTCTGCTTTTCATGTTTCTAATGAAAGGTTTTTGATCCCCCCATGGACATTCAGTCTGCCTGCTTAATACAGTCAGAATTTTTGAATATTTTTTAACTAAAGATCACACTGTCTTCATGTCATCTCTGAATAGTTTCCTAGGGAAGTTTATCTCTTTTGAAATTCAGGAACACTTCTCTCATTTGGGTAGTAAATGAGAGTCAGAGTGACGTAATAACTAGGTCACCAGAGCTTCTTTTGTTTGGGATGAGCTGGAATATATGCTCACTTTTAAGACAAGTCTGTCCTTTAGAACCTAATAATTTTCCTTTTTGTTCCAGAACAACATATCTTGGGAGGTATATTTTTGAAACAGCCCAAAGGCAAGGGCTTACTTGTAGCCCATGTCATTTCTTCACATGCATTTGCACTCCATACTACATTACTACTTCTCATTCTGGAACTACAGAGATTTTCCATCTCTTTTTGTTTACTTTTGACTATTCTATATATAATAATGTTAATTAGAAACTATTCTTGTTTCAGCAATCTGGTACATGATTCATATGTATAAGGAGAAAAGCAAGCCAAATTGGGCTCAGTGCCTAGAAAAATTAATCACAATCATTCATAAATAACTTGAAGAATTTTACACACACACACACACACACACACACACACACACACACACACACACACACACACTCCAAGTGAGATAAAGTGACAATATGGGAAATATTGAGTGCCTAAAGAATAACACCGTAATACTTAAAATTTGCACCTGTAAAATTCCAGCCACTTA
>BDUI01004335.1:66176-85203 GCA_002335545.1 Apodemus speciosus
CGAGGCCAGCCTGGTCTACAGAGTGAGTTCCAGGACAGCCAGGGCTACACAGAGAAACCCTGTCTCGAACAAAACAAAAAAACAAAACAAAACAAAACAAAACAAAGCAAAAAACAAAAAAAGAATTTTTATTTAAAAAGTCACCAGTAATTTCAACATGCTGAGAACAGAGTCTAAGACTAAATATGTGGTTTCTGTACTGGATGGTTCTCTGTGTCAACTTGATACTAGTTAGAATCATCAAGGAGGAAGGGGTCCCAGTTGAAAAAATGTCTCCATGAGATCCAGCCATAAGGCATTTTCTAAATTAGTAGTCAATGAGGAAGGGCCCAGCCCATGGTAGGTGGTACAACTGAGCAAGCCATGGGAAGCAAGCCAGTAAGCAGCCCCCCTCTAGGGCCCTTGTATCAATGCCTACTTCCTGACTTCCTCCAATGATATAATATTGACTGGAAGTGTAAATACATAGTGTCTTTCCTCTCTATCTTGCTTTGTGGTCATGATGTATCAGCACAACAATAGAAACCCTAATTATGAGTCATTACACTCATCCAGTTTCATTACAGGATGCTTTGAGTTCCCAGAAGTTTAAGCCTGAGCAGTAGTTCCTTTTCAGTGCTTGTGGATCTAGATGTAGAACGTTCAGGTTCTTCTCCAGCATCATGTCTGCCTGTAATCTTCCATGCTTCCTCCCAAGGAAATAATGGACTAAACCTTTGAACCTGTAAGCCAACCCCAATTAAATGCTTTCTGTTATAAAAGTTGCCACATTCATGATATCTCTTCTCAGAAAGAGAAACCCTAACTAAGACATTCTCCTGTTTTTTTAAATTTCTTTTTTATTAGATATTTTCTTTATTTACATTTCAAATGTTAGCCCCTTTTGACATTTTCCCTTTGAAACCCCCCTATCACATCCACCTCTCCCCCTGCTCCCTATCCCACCCACTCGCTATTCTCCTAACCTGGCATTCCCCTACACTGCAGCAATGAGCCTTCACAGGTCCATGGGTTTCTCCTCTCGTTGATGTCCAACCAGGACATCCTCTGTTACTGATGTAGCTGGAGCCATGGATCTTTCCATGTGTACTCTTTGGTTGGTGGTTGTCTTAGTCAGGGTTTCTATTCCTGCACAAACATCATGACCACGAAGCAAGTTGGGAAGGAAAGGGTTTATTCAGCTTACACTTTCATGCTGCTGTTCATCACCAAAGGAAGTCAGTACTTGGAACTCAAGTAGGCCAGGAAGCAGGAGCTTATGCAGAAGCCATGGGGGAATGCTATTTACTGGCTTGCTTCCCCTGGCTTGCTCAGCCTGCTCTTATAGAACCTATGAATACCAGCCCAGGGATGGTACCATCCACAAGGGGCCATCACCCTTGATCAATAACTGAGAAAATTCCTCATAGCTGGATCTCATGGAGGTGCTTCCCCAACTGAAGCTCCTTTGTGATAACTCCAGCCTGTGTCAAGTTGACACACAAAACCAGCCAGTACTGTGGTTAAGTCCCTGGGAGCTCTGGGGGGTACTAGTTGATTCATATTGTTCCTCCTATGGGGCTGCAACCCCTTCAGATCCTTGGGCCCTTTCTCTAGCTCTTCCATTGGGATCCTGTGCTCCCTTCAATGGTTGGCTGAGAACATTCTCCTCTGTATTTGTCAGGCACTGGCAAGGCCTCTCAGGAGACAGCTGTATCAGGAGCCTGTCAGCAAGCACATTTTGGCATCCACAATAGTGTCTGGGTTTGGTAACTATATATGGGATGGATCCCCAGATGGAACAGTTTCTGGATGCCCATTCCTTCAGTCTCTGCTCTACACTTTGTTTCTGTATTTTGTCCAGTGGGTATTTTGTACCCCTTCTAAGAAGGACCAAAGTATAAACATGTTGGTCTTCCTTCTTTTCGAGCTTCATGCGGTGTATGAATTATATTTTGGGTATTCCAAGCTTCTGGGCTAATATCCACTTATCAGTGAGTGCATACCATATATGTTCTTTTGTTATTGGGTTACTTCACTCAGGATGATATTTTCTAGTTCCTTCCATTTGTCTAATAATTTCACGAAGTCATTATTTTTAATAGCTAAGTAGTATAATTGGAGAAAGTACCATGAGGTGTTGAGAAGATGGTATTTTCTTTTTTTAGGATGAAATGTTCTATAGTTATCTTTAAATCCATTTGGTTCATAGTTTCATTGTTTCTCTGTTTAGTTTCTGTTTCCATGATATGTCCATTGATGAGAGTGGGGTGTTGAAGTCTCCCACTATTACTGTGCGAGGTATAATGTGTGCTTTGAACTTTAATAAAGTTTCTTTTATGAATGTGGATGCCCTTGCATTTGGAGCATAGATGTTCAGGATTAAGAGCTCTTCTAGGTATATTTTTCCTTTGATGAGTATGAAGTGTCCTTCCTCATCATTTTTGATAACTTTAGGTTGGATGTCGATTTTATTCAATATTAGAATGGCTACTCCAGCTTGTTTCTTGGGACCATTTGCTTGGAAAATTATTTCCCAGCCTTTTACTTCGAGGTAGTGTCTTTCTTTGTCATTAAGGTGGGTTTCTTGAATGTAGCAAAATGTTGAGTCCTGTTTATGTATCAAGTCTGTTAGTCTATATCTTTTTATTGGGGAATTGAGTCCATTGATATTAAGAGATATTAAGAAAAAGTGATTGTTGCTTCCTGGTATTATTGTTGCTAAAGGTGGAGTTATGCTTATGTGGCTATCTTCTTATTGGTTTATCTTCTTATTGGTTTCTTAATGGAAAATTACTTTCTTGCTTTTTCTAGGGTGTAGTTTCCCTCCTTGCATTGGAATTTTCCATATATTATCCTTTGTTAGGTTCAGTTTGTGGAAAGATATTGTATAAATTTGTTTTTTTCCATGGAATACCTTGGTTTCTCCACCTATGGTAATTGAGAGTTTTGCTGAGTATAGTAGCCTGGACTGGCTTTTGTGTTCTTTTAGGGTCTATATGACATCTGCTCAGGATCTTCTATTTTTCATAGTCTCTGGTGAGAAGTCTGGAGTAATTCTCATAGGTCTGCCTTTATATTTTACTTGATCTTTTTCCCTTACTATTTTTAGTATTCTTTTTTTTGTTTGTTTTGTGCATTTGGTGTTTTGACTATTATTATGTGATGGGAGGAATTTCTTTTCTGTTCCACTCTATTTGGAATTCTGTAGGCTTCTTTTATGTCCATGGGTATCTCTATCTTTCGGTCTTCTCATGTCCTGAATTTCCTGTATGTTTTGGGTTAGCAGCTTTTTGCATCTTGTGTTTTCTTTGACTGTTGTGTCAATGCTTTCTGTGGTATCTTCTGCCCCTGAAATTCTCTCTTCTATCTCATGTATTCTGTTGGTGATTCTTTCATCTATGACTCCTGTTCTCCTTCCTAGGTTTTCTATTTCCAGAGTTGTCTCCCTTTGTAATTTCTTTATTGTTTCTTCTTTTATTTTTAGATCCTGGATGGTTTTGTTCAATTCCTTCATCTGTTTGGTTATGTTTTCCTGTAATCCCTTAAGGGATTTTTGTGTTTCCTCTTTAAGGGGTTCTACCTGTTTACCTGTATTTATTTAAGGAAGTTATTTATGTCCTTCTTAAAGTCCTATATCATCATCATGAGAAGTGATTTTAAATCCAAATCTTGCTTTTCTGGTATGTAGGGGTATCCAGGACTTGCTGTGGTAGGAGAAACGGATTCTGATGATTCCAAGTAGCCTTGGTTTCTGTTGGTAGGATTCTTGAGCTTGTCTTTAGATATCTGTTTATCTCTGATGTTAGTTGGTCCTGCTGTCTCTGACTGGAGCTTGTAGTTCCTGTGGACCTGTAAGCCTGTATCAACACTCCTGTTAGACTAGCTCTCTCCTGGTGGGCCATGCACAGAGTCCTGTGGAACTGCCTGCCTCTCAGGTACAGATGGTAACTGGAAGGATACTGTCCCAGCTGCTCTACTGATCATATGTTCTGTGTGCTCCTAGCTGTTCCCCTCTGGACAGTTATTTTAGAGAAAGTGAAGATCTCACATCTGAGCCCAGAAGTAAAGGTGCTACTGGGAGACCAGTTCTCTCCTGGTGGGCTGTGCACAGAGGGATGTGGAACTGCCAAGCTCTTTATTCATCTGCAATGTTTTATTGTGGCAGCAGGATGATGCATGGGGAGGAAGGATGGATTTTCACACCATTGTGTATTCTGAGAATGGAGCCTGCTTGGTTGATGCCAAGGTGAGACAGCCTCGTGTAGCTGCTTCAGAGATTGCCCCCAGAGCCAGACTTCCATGCTTGAGTCTGTGCTTGCCATTCACTAGCTCTGAATTCTTGGCCAGAATAGTCTTTCTGCCTGTTTCCTATCAGAAAAGCAAGGATGACTAGTTGGTAGGTTAATGAAAAAGAATAATAGTGCAAAGAATATTAAGTGTTCAGAAGATTGCCTGGCATGGAAGTGCTGTGTGCTATTAAATAAATATGACAGTGTAAATTTATATGTCCATAAAATGTGAAAGTAAACAGCCATTCTTAAGTCTTGAATGAAACTTCATAGGGTACAGATTTAGACAGATTAAAAGACTCCAGAAATAATCAGATGCGTATTCCATGAGTTCCCATGCGTTCTAAAACTGGAACATCAGGCTTTCCTTTAAACTGACATGAATTCACAGCTCTTTCATTTTACCTCTGATGTCTGGAGGTTTTTGGCAAGTTAGGCTGATTTACTTCTCACTAGCTATTGCTTTGGCAACATTGATGTACTCTTTAAATATGCTTGATTTTTGACTGCCCTTTTCTTTTGACTTTGTTCATTTAGCAAATATTCACTGGCTGTGTAACTAAGGCACTCCTGATATAGAAGACTAAGATATTAGCAGTTTGTGCCTAGGAGATGAAACTGAGATAGAAGTATGACCTTATCACCCTGTCTGCATCATGGTTCTCATTCAGAAGTGGAAGAACACTCCCATAGCCAAGAGTCATTGCATGAAACATGTTTTGCCTCATCATCAGGCACATCTTCAAACAGGGATGCCACAGTACCCAAACTTCCACTGTCACTGCCTTTGAGACGATCTTTCTATAGATCTCAGGAGGGCCATTACTATCAGACAAAGAATCACAGGACAATTGTCTCTTTTATGGTACTTGGCCTACTTGAAACTTTGTACTTTCCAAGGATCTGGCAAGCCAGGCCCTTGCTTCTCTTCTATTTTGCACCAAGTACTAACATTTCATGTGTGAGTGTGTCTGTGTGCCAAAACCTTAAAATACATAATTACTTACATATTATGTGGAGCTCAGTGTTCTATTGTTTCAGCAGGCCACAAAACAGGAAAATATATTTTAAGTAGGATGTATTGACAAGCCATGTCTTTGTATGTATCCTTCTGAGAGGGCTGTGCTCTCAGTATGAATGGCACTCATTCCAGATTTAGTCCAATTTTACTGAAATGTATCAAGGACACTTAGGTGTCTCCATCTGGAAATCATTACAGTTTACTTAACACTAAGAGGGGAAATTTCTTCTAGTGATGTATGCCTCACTTCATAAGAATCTTTCTAAATACTGTACTGGGAACTAGGTTCTGAGTTTCAATCAGTCAGGTGTTTTGAGTAAAATGAATGACATGTTATAAATAAAACTGGCTAAAATAACTTACCTTAATTAACAAAGGAGAAAGGTTAATATTTACCAATCAACTTGACAACTAGAAATGAATGTGATTTTTTATGTTAGCTGTAAAGTCCAGTCTATAATACAAAAAAGCAATGAGTTTAATGGTATAAGAGTACATTAAACAGTGTCCAGTTCCACATAAAATATAATTGGACTACTAGGCATATCAGCCATACAGTGGAAAATGGTTCAGTTGGTAAAAGCAATGCAAATTCTTTGTAGGAAAAAGTATGTGAGTGGATTCAGTTGCATCTTATCACCATGTTGCTGTACAATGAAATCTCTACTCATTTTATCCATACACACAAAGAATCTCATAGCAGCAAACAGAGCCCTAAACATTGAAACTGCTGTTCTGACGAAAAGAGCATGCTGTTTCAGATTGAGTTTTAATTATCATATAAATAGCATTTCATTTTATGATAGCCTTCCTTTCATTTTGATAATCAGATCTAGAACTAGCATGAAACTGCTGATATAGAAGAGAATTCTTAATAAAGATCATTACAACCAACCATTTTTTAAAAAAGCACCATTTTCAGAAAAAGACATTGAGACTTCATGATACAAACACAGACTCAAAAGATTTATTTAAAAATATTGCCTGATAGGTGTGGCTGCAACGAAAAGGCTCCTCTGAGGCTATGCAAAATATCTATATGCACACCATGGCAGTCTTCAGAGAATTCTAGGGCATTTCACTTTACATTTAATCTCCAAATCAAGTTTCACAAATGAAGCCACTGGTAGTTTTCAGAATAGTCACGACTAGCAATAAAATGTTACCTTCTCTAACTTCCCAATGTAAAGAAACATCCAAACTTTCTAATGAAGAGTCAGTAGCATTGGCATATTAATGAGCATCTGACCATCTGAAGGCCACAGAAAATGTATCTGCATGGGTTTCCAGCAGAAGTCCTGTAGCTCTTTTTGGCCCAGTCTGTGTAGCTGGTGTAACCACCTCAATTTAAAAGTCCTCAGTGACTGGGATACGGTCTCTTTGGCATATGCAGCTCTCAGTAAATGTGAAATGATCAAAAAAAAAAAAAAAAAGGCTATATACAAGTGACACTTCCAAAAAATAGGTTTATGCTAAATACTGTAGTGTGTGAAGCTATTTTTAATTAAAAGTGTATTTGTTCTTTCAGCACTTGTTTAGCTCTTTGAAAATAGCACTATATAAACTAGGCATAGTTAAGTCATTGCCTATTTGGACCCTGGTGAACAAGAATGATTGAAAGGCATTTGTGTTGATCCTCCCTGTTGAAAGTTGTATAGCAACTGTGAACCTATTTTGATATTGGATGTCATACATGTTCATAAACAGATGCCCTTTTTGCATTAACCTTCTGATGTCTTTCACTAATAAATTCTTCATTACACAGATAATGGGTAGAATTTAACATTGTCATTATGAAGACAATGTGTTTGTAGGTGGTGGTGGTTAATTGAAGGTCCYATAATGACTGGACAGGGTGGGCACAACAGTTAAGAGGGTGTAAGAAGGATTTAACTCTTGCTTTTGTATTTATGTCCATGTAAGTATCAATTACCTTAATTTCTCTCATCTTTATTAGAGATATGTACAATACTAGTATTTTCCTCTTCTAATGATTATAGATGGATGAGGAAGTCCTTATAAATGTTAGTCCCTATTCTTGTTCTATATTTTATTTCTCTTTATCATAACACTTAATGGGCAAATAATTGCACTACAGAAAGTCTATTGCCACTAGAAAATACAACACATTAGTAAAGAACTTTTGGATGTACTCAAGCAACATTGGGAGAACCACTCTGTTTCCTTACTGCCCAGATGGGCTCCACCTGGTTTATATTTAGCAGTGCTGTGAAGTAGAACAGGAAGTATGTTTCCTGATGATAGTGATGTAATTAAAATACTAGATAATGTGTTATCAGAGCTTCCACAGACCTAGGGGGGAGGGTGGGAAGAATCATGCTTTGAAGGGCATAGGAAAGGAAATTCAGTTTAAGTCTTGGCAGGAACAATCAACATTTCTCAAGATTAGCAGTTTCCCATCTCAGTTAACTTGTTCCTATCACTTGTCTTGCTAATAAATACTGGTGAATTTTCATGTTAATACAAAGACAATAGGGCTAGAAAATATAGCAACTGGGAGTTAACACCTTTGCATATGAAAAGCCCAAGTTCAAGTTGTAAACATGCCACTTTGAATGTGTTGACTTTGGGCATGTTAATTTGGCTTTTATGCAGATCTTGTTAAAGATCMGACTTTGGCTAAAGAAGTGACTGACTTTTGTCCTTTATTTCTGGAATGTATGGAATTTTTAACATTCTTAGGCACATCCTTGTTATATCTCAGTGGTGCAGGGTTTGTGCTAAAGAAAAGGGATGTTTAACTAAGAGGCCTGAAATATCATCTGTGTAATCAAAGGTGTGTTTCTTAATGTGGTATTATCCCAACATCTGGACTAGTAGGTGGCTAGAAATGAGATGATATGGTCAATAGTTCAATCAGTTATGTCTATGTAAGGAGATTCCTACATAGTATCTATATATTGGAGCTTAGATGGGTTCCTTGGGGGAATACTGCAATCATTACAGTGTCACTGTGCTGCCATGGCAACACATCTGCTTACCCAAGGGACACTATTAGCTCCTCACTTGGAATCTTCTCACCTCTTTCTGTCATCCCTTTCGATTTCTGATCTGTTCTCTTCCTATATTAAAACTACAATTCTGTCATAGATGTATTGCTCTAATGAATTATCATATAATGAAATACACTAAAATGTCCCACATTTGTGTCCAGTTGGTTGGAAGTGAGAGTGATGAAACCTGGGAACTCATAGGCTTGAAGGGAATATCTGAGTGGTTTATGGAAGACTATAGCACTCAACTCTCAAATTTGTATTCATTTTGATGAGTTAATGTCAGAAGTCATATTAGAAAGGTACTGACTTCATTGCTCTATCTTAACAAACTATTGAAATGGAATTAAGTATAATAATTTCATTCTGCAGCTCTAAATGTGTGGTTGCTAGAAAGGCTCCATCCAGATTATATGGTAGTTGGTTTGAAATACAGAATCTGTCAGATAGCCTGTCTATGAGTCTGGAGCTCTATGCCTTTGAAAGGCCCTGCCTTGAAATTTTGTTTATTTACTCCCAGAAAATCCTGCTTTGGAAGGCCAGAGTGCCACAAGATAAGTCTGTGCTCTGTAGTGCTTACCTTCCCCCTCCCTGCCCTGACCTCTATTCCAGGAAATAATCATAAAGGTTGTTCTACAGATAGTTGATGTTTGCCCAACCTCATCTTGCAGAATGCAGTTATGCCCAGTCCCCTGGGATGGCTTGCAGACACCCGGCCCCCTGGGATGGGTTGCATTGCCTCAGGACTACCTGAATTCCCCCAGCCCTTCCCCCTTTGCAGTGTCCGTATATAAAAGCCCCTTCTGCTGGACATTCCTTATCGAATTCCTCTGACCCTGCGTGGTTATGATTCGATCCCAGTATACTGGTTTCCCCCCCAATAAAATCCTCGTGCGGTTGCATCGAGACCGTTTCTCGTGAGTGACATGGGGTGTCACCTTCCGAGGGATGGGGTGCAGGGTGCACCCCCGTGTTTTCTTTAGGTTTTACACATTCACAAGACCTCCAGGGCATTCTAATGCACTACACTGGAAAACAGCTGTTGTGAGAGTCAGTTAGAAACCAAAGAGAATCAGTTTGGATTTAAAATTGTCTGTCATTATAACATTTCTATAATCTTAAATAAGATGCTTAATTTTTATGGGCCTTGGCTTCTCATTTGTAGAGAGAATAATTAAAGTGGAACATTCATCATTGGCTTGTTGTGAATAACTTAACAACTATTTATATATTGAACATAGAACCTGGAATGTTGAGCAAGTTTCATAAAAATAAAGACTATCATCTTATAGTAGAGATGAAATTAGACATAATACATAAGATTGACTTAATAATGGCCTGAATTACGCTGTTTTATTCTTATGTTTTTTATTACTTTATTTGCTTTACATCCTGAACACAGCCCCCTCCTTTCCTCCTCCCAATTCTTTTCTTACAAAGCCCTCCCCTATTACCCACTCCAGTTCCCCWCAGAGAAGGGGAAGACCCTCTCCCCTTGGGTACTACCCAAGGGACATCTAGTAGTAGCAGGACTAAGTACATCCATCCTCTCTCACTGAGGTGCCACTAGGAGTTCAGTTAGGGGAAGAGGGTTCAGTGGCAGGCAACAGAGTCAGGAACAGCCCCTCCACCAGTTGCTAGGAAACCATATGAAGAACAAGCTAGACATCTCCAGATGTGTAGGGGGCCTACATCTATCCATTGAATGCTGTTTGGTTTGTGTCATGTTCTGTGAGCCCCCCTTTGCCTAGGCTAGTCAACTTTATAGGTCTTCTTCTGGTGTCTTTGACCCTACAGCTCATTGAACCCTATGGCCCACTTTTCCTCAAGACACCTTGAACTTGGCCTGATACATACCAGTGGGTCTCTACACTGTTTCCGTTAGCTTCTGGATGAAGCCTCACAGTTATATTAGACTCCTGTCTGGAAGCAGATGAGAATCTCGTTAATAGTGTGAGGGGTTGGATATCCACCATGGGATGGGTTTCAAGTTGGGCCAGACATTGGTTGGCCATTCTCTCCTTTTCTACTCTATCTTTATCCCTATGCATCTTCTAGGTAGGACGAAATTCGTGTCAATGTTTTTTTTGGGTGGGTTGATGCCCCCCCTTCACAGGAAGTCCCATCTAGGTACAGGAAGTGGCCACTTCAGTCTCCATATCCCCAGCTGCTAGGGTACTCAGCTAGGTTGCCCTCATATATTCCCAGGAGCCTCCCACATCACAAGTCTCTGGATAGTCCCAGAGATGCCTCCTACTATCTGCTGTCACACTCCCAGCCCTTTCCTAACCCTCTTCACAACTAATTCTGGTCCCTGTTACACTCCTCATTGACTCTCCCAGCAAGTTCCCTTTGTTCCTTTACCTCTGATGTCTATTTTATATTCACTTCTGGGTCAGATCCATCTCTCTTTCTTTTGGGCTCTCCTTATTAATTTCTTTGGGTCTGTGGATTATAGTATGATTATCCTGTACTTTATGACCAATATCCACTTATAAATGAGTATATACTATGCATGTGTTTTTGGAACTTGGCTTCCTCCCTCAGTATCATATTTTCTAGTTCTATCCATTTGCCTGCAAAATTCATGATGTCCTTGTTTTTAATAGCTGAATAATATTCCATTGTGTAGATGGAGATTTTCTTTATCCATTCTTCAGTAGAGGGAAATCTAGATTGTTACAGTTTCTGGCTATAATGAATGAGGCTGCTATGAGCATAGCAGAGTAGAGCAAGTGTCTATATGGTATAGTGGAAGATTTTGTATATATGCCCTGGAGCATTATAGCTGGGTTTTGGGGTAGAACTGTTCCAAGTTTTCAAAGAAACCAACAAATTGACTTCCAAAGTTGTTGTACAAGTTGGCACTCCCACCAGCAATGGAGCGGTGCTCCCTTTGTTCCACATCCTTGCCAGAATGTGCTGCTGTTCCTTGAGTTTTTGACATTACATTTTCTGACGGGTGTGAGGTGGAATCTCAGAGTCATTTTGATTTGAATTTCACTGATCATTAAGGATGTTAAAAATTTCTTTAAGTACTTCTTAGCCATTTGAGATTCCACTGTTGAGATTCTATGTTTAGCTTTGTATCCCATTTTTTAAATTTGATTATTTGGTTTGTTGGTTTCTATTTTCTTGAGTTCTTTATACTTTGGATATTAGTCCTCTGTTTGATTTAGGGTTAGTAAAGATATTTTCCCATTCTGTAGATTGCAGCTTTGTCCTATTGCTGTCCTTAGCCTTGCAAAACTTTTCAGCTTAATGAGATCCCATTTATTAAGTGTTGATCTTAGTGTCTGTACCAATGGTGTTCTCTTGTGGAATTTATTCACTGTGCCATGTTTTCAAAGCAGCCCATTTTCTTTTCTATTAGATTTCATGTGTCTGGTTTGATGTTAAGGTCTTTGTTCCACTTGGAATTTTGTGTAGAACGATGAATATGAATCTGCATCCAGTCATCCAGTTAGACCAGCAGCATTTGTTGAAGATGCGTTCTTTTTTTCCCCATTGTATGGTTTTGGATCCTTTATAAAAATAAAGTATTCATTGATTGTGAGCTTATTTCTGGGTATTTGATTTTATTCTATTGATCAGCCTGATTTTCAGCCAACACCCTGTGGTTTTTACTATTATTACTCTGTAGTATAGCTTAGAAATCAGGGGCAGAAGAGTTTTTTATTGTAGTAGGTAGTTTGAACTATATATTTTTCCCTATATGAAGATAAATATTGTACCTTTAAAATCTGTAAGGAATTGTGTTGGAATTTTGGTGGGAATTTCATTGAATCTGTAGATTGCATTTGGTGAGATGGACATTTTCACTATGTTAACCATACCAATCCATAAGCATGGAGATTCTTTCCATCTTCTGTTAGCCTAATTTTCTTTCTTCAGAGACTTGAAGTTCTTGTCATACAAGTCTTTTGCTTGGATGGTTAGAGATTTATCATGATATTTCACATTACCTGTGGCTATTGTAAGGGTGTTGTTTCCCTAATTTCTTTTTAACCTGTTTATCATTTGTATAAATGAGAGCTACTGACTTTTTTTTTTAGTTAATTTTGTATCCAAACACTTTGCTGAATGTGCTTATTATTATCACATGTTGGCATTCTATGGTCGAATTTTTGGAGTCACTTATGTACACTCTCATATCATCTGCAAATCACAATGCTTCAGCATCTTCCTTTCTGATTTGTTTTTCTTGATTTCATTTACTTGTCTTACTACTTTATCTAGAACTTCAATTACTAYTTTGAATAGATACAAAGGGAGTGGACATCCTTGTCCTGTCCCAGATTTTAGCAGAATTGTTTTAAGTTTTTCTGCATTTAATTTTGTGTTGGTTTTGGTTTGCTCTATATTTCCTTTTTTATGTTTAGGTATGCTCTTTGTATGCCTGAACTCTCCAAGGCTTATAACACAAGAGGGTGTTGAATATTGTAAAAGGCCTTTTCAACATCTAATGAGATTATTATGTGTTTTTCTTTCAGTTTGTTTATGATTATATTGATGGATTTTCATATGTTTTGAATCACCTCTGTATCCCTAGGATAATCATGGCAGATTATGTTTTTGGAGTCCTTTTGGATTCAGGTTGTGAGGATCATATTGAGTATGTTTTTGCATTAATGTTCAACAGAGAAATTGGCCAGAAATGTCTTTTGTTATGGGTATTTGTATGGTTTAGGAATTAGGGTAACTGTGGCCTCATAGAATGAGTTTGGTGATGTTCCTTCTGCTTCTGTTTTGTGGGAAAGTTTGAAGGCTATTGATATTAGCTCTTCTTTGAAAGCCTGGTAGAATTCTGTTCTGAAACTACCTGAACCAGGCTTTGTGTGGTTTGGAGACTTTTAATGACTACTATTTTCTTAGTGGTTATAGGATAATTTAAATTATTTATCTGATCTTCATTTAAGTTTGGTAAGTAGTATCTATCAAGAAAATAATCTATTTTATTTTGATTTTAAATTTTTGTGGATTATAGGCTTTTAAAGTAATCCCTAAGGATTCAATGGATTTCTTCAGCAATTTTTGTTGTGTCCCCCTGTTCATTTCTGATTTTGTTAATTTGGATACTGTCACTGTGCCTTTTAGTTAGTTTGGCTCAGGGTTTGTCTATCTTGTTGATTTTTTCAAAGAACCAGCTCTAGGTTTTGTTAATTCTTTGTATTTTTCCTCTTTGTTTCTAATTGATTTCAGGCTTAAGTTTGATTATTGCCTGCCTGTCTACTCTTCTTGGGTATGTTTCTTTCTTTTTGTTTTAGAGCTTTCAGAATTGTTTTTAAGTTGATAGATTGAGAACTCTCCAATTTTTTGAAGGCACTTAGTGCTATGAACATTATTTCTCTTAGCACTGCTTTCACTGTGTGCCATACGTTTGGGTCTGTTGTGCGTTCATTTTCTTTGAATTCTAGAAAATCAGTTTCTTTCTTTTTTTCTTCTTATACCCAGTGATGATTAGAGATTTGTTTAGTTTCCATGAATTTGTAGGTCTTCTGTTGTTCTGTTGTTGAAGTCCAGCTTTGATCTCTGTTAGCGGGGTAAGATATAATGAGTTATTTCAATTTTCATGTATCAGTTTATGCTTGCTTTGTGACCAACTACATGGTTTATTTTGGAGAAGGTTCCATGAGGTGCTCAGAAGAGAGTATATTCTCTTGTGTTTGGGTGAGGTGTTCTGTAGATATGTGTAGGCCCATTTGATTTATAGTGTCACTTTGTTTCATTATTTCAGTGTTCAGTTTTGTCTGGATGACCTGTCAATTTCAATGGTGTGTTGAAATCTCATGCTATCAATGTGTGGGGTTTGATGTGCAGCTTAAGTTCTAATAGTACTTCTGTTACCAATGAGAATACCCTTGTTTTGGGGACATAGATGTTCAGAATTGAAGTATCATCTTGTTACATTTTTCCTTTGATGAGTGTGAAGTGTTGTAGGTGATTATATATATATATATATATATATATATATATATATATATATATATATATATATATAATGTCAACTCTCTGTGGTACCAGCCCACACTTCAACTTTCAGGCCATACCATTTCACAGGCCTCCCACTGGGCCATCTCTGTGGCAGGCTCCCCCAAGTTCCTCTTGCTACCACACAATGTCCACACACCCCATGGTCAGCAGCCATCTCAACACCTAATTACCTGGAAGAATCAAGACTCTTAAAGCTTAATTAACCAATTAGATTTATGGTTCAATAATATCACAATTAACAAGATGCCAATACAATAATTTCAGAGCCAATTGATAGTGATAAAAGCTTTATCCCAATATTTCTTTCTGTTTTTTTTGTTTGTTTGTTTAGTTTAGTTTAGTTTAGTTTTGTTTTGTTTTGTTTTGTTTTGTTTTGTTTTGTTTTGTGACAGGGTTTCTCTGTGTAGCCCTGGCTGTTCTGGAACTTACTGTGTAGACCAGGCTGGCCTTAAACTCAGAAATCCTCCTGTCTCTGCCTCCCAAGTGCTGGGATTAACCTTGTGAAATAACAGCTACTTGTGGCTGGAAAACGCCTCGTGGGTACACATCAGCAGCCATCTCCTGCCTCTTCCTACTCTGAGACGCTCCTCTCTCCTCAGCTCTTAGTTCTGCCTCCCTTTTCCCTGTCTAATCACAGAACTTCCACTGCCCTAATGTGATTTGACAAGGAAAATCCTGCAACAATATTCATCTTCTCTTTTGATTAATTTTTGTTGAAAATCTATCTTATGAGATATTAGAATGGTTACTTCAGCTTTTTCTTACTCTTAGGTATTGTCTGTGTTGCTGAGGTATGTTTCTTATATACAACAGAATGATAAATCTTGTTTTTGTATTTATTCTCTTAGCCTSTGTCTTTTTATTGGGGAATTGATTCCATTCATGTTCAGAGATATTATTGAGCAATGGTTGGTAATTCCTTTTATTTTCATRTTGTTGTTGTTGGTCATGGTGGTGGTAGTGGTGGCATGTGTGTTTGTGTGTGTGCTTATGTAGACTTCCCTTCTTTTGTTTTTGCTGATGAGGAATTTATTTCTGTGTTTTCCTGGATATAGTTAACCTACTTGGGTGTTATTCATTTCCTAATTAATTATATTTTCTTTTATTTTCTTAAGGGCTTTATTAATTTTCTCTTTAAAGTCTGAAGTGGTAAATAGTTAACCTGATTTGTGCTCCTGGCAGGTGCATGCACCCACCCAAGAGCTCTGGACTCATGAATGAAAGACACACAGACACAGACACGGACATACACACACACACACACACACACACACACACACACACACACACACAGAGAGAGAGAGAGAGAGAGAGAGAGAGAGAGAGAGACAGACAGGCAGACAGAGACAGAGACAGAGATAGAGACAGTGACAGAGACAGAGAGAACATTATTTTTAATATGCCTTAGTAGCTCAATAGCTGGTCTGCTCTCTTACTCCATCTGGCTAACCCACTTTCCCCTGAGATATACCTGAGTTTAACACCTTTTAAAATTTATATTCCATCTTTGCTACTCCATACCCAATGGGGGAGTGGCATTTAGGGCCAATTTCCCAGACTTTTACATATTGGCAGATCTTTAAGTCTGACATCTCACTTTCCCCATTCTTGTGATTCTTCCATTCTTCTTCTGCATTTCTTGCCTGGAAATCCTAAATGTCCTGCCTCTGTCCTCCTGTCCAATCATTGCCTGGTGACTCTTTATTGATTAATAAAAGCCCAATTGGGGACAGGGACCCTCAGTGTCTGGACACGTAGATTATCATGTGTGATTTTGATAGCCAAATAAAGTCAATACATTAGAACCAATCCCCAAACAAAAGCCTCTATCAGCATGATAATATTGGATTTAAGGTCATTGTCTTGTGTTTAGGTTGTATTAAGATATCCAAGGCTTGCTGTATTAGTCTAGCTGTGCTCTATAGGTGCCATATAGCCCAGTCTCTTCTGGGTTGTATTATTATGCTTGCCTTTAGTGTTATGGTTGTATCTGGATGTACTTGGTATAGCAAGTCTTTGGGAAATGGTCCTAAAATCGATGTTTCTGATGCAGCAGGCATCAGGTAGGCAGGCTTTGGTTGTACCTGGTATTCAGGGAGAAGTGCATTTCTTTGGGAAGCTTATTATACCTCAGTGGCTAGGTAGGTAGGAAGTAGGGGTGATATGGGAAGATATCTGATCAGGATATTTCTGGTGCTGTAGGCCTCCTGACAATGGGCTGAGCTGTAGCAGGACAATAGAGCTCGAAGACATAGCATGTAGCTCATGGTAGCTAGGTATGTCCCAGGGGACTTTAATGATAGGGGTTTGGGTAGGAGGTGATATAATCTGAATGGGTTTGGTGCAATAGGCCTGTTGAAGGGGTAACTTATTCTTATGTTTTTCATTTCTGTTGATACACAGCCATGTAACCAAAGTAGAGACTGTATTTTAAGTTGTAAAATTGGAATACTCCCAAATTACCTATATACAGTGTGATTACCTTATAATCATAAGCCATAACTATAATATGCAACACCCTATCTCTTATAATAATGAAGGGGAAAGTAACAGAGATTGAAGTGCATTGTGCTAGGAAGCTTTGAGTTCAAGAGGATACTGTGGCCTGATTAGTGTCCCCAAACATAACTCTTATTTCCTTTGCCAAACTCTCTGCCCAGCCAGATTCTGAACACACTTCGTCAGTTTATAGCATTGAGTCTACCTTATACCCTCATGTACCTTATTTAATACCCAGACCTGTCTAGTGTGGTAATATTTATATGGCCAGGATATCACTTAGAACACCCACAACACACAGGCTCTCTTTGTGCCATATTCAACTTTCCCATCAAGCCAGTTCCTGTACATTTTGTCTAAAGTTCTACTGAAGTAAATCTGATTGGTGTTCCCTTCCAGGTACCAACACAAAATTCCCAAATCTATCTCTAAAATCTAGGATTGAAACAGGATGCATCTGGAACTGTAGCATTCATCCCCCTAAGCCATTTTCAACCTGTAGTTCTAATGCAGCTAACACATTTCATATTCTGCTCCAATCTTCTCTCTCCATATCAGACCCAGAACTAACCACATGCTAAAAAAATCTTATCCCCAAAATAGAAACAATACGAAAGATCAAGAGAGTATCCATTCTTCAAGTCAACTAGTAGAATAAAGATGTTCCTCAATGAAAATTACCTAGATGAACCTTATAACACAAAAAGTAGAAGAATTATAAATCCCATCAAATCATTCAAGTAATTTTAAGACAAAAAGTACCATTTCAATGAACTGAAAGTGAATGGATATAAATAAATGCCTGAATGATGAAGGCAATTCAGTATTTGAAAATGGAATTTAAAAAAGATATAGCAAATTTGAAGATAATTCAGACAGACTTGAGAAGCCCAATAATTCATCTAGAAAATTCAAGGGATGACTTTACAATGAATGAATCAACAGCTTTACAACTTGAACAAATCAAGCAGCATGTAAAATATCTGGACTCTTAACATAAAATAGAGGATCTAGAGGAAATAAGCAAAGAATATTACATTAAAAAAACACAGAAAAGGAGCATATGTGAAATATAGATCATGATGGAAAAAATCTGCAAATGACAGGAAGAAATTAAGGAAAAGAATTTTAAGTCACTGGCATAGACACAATCTTGAACAAGATTGTAGGAGACTTTCCCAAACTAAGAAAAGACTTACCCATGCTGATATACAAAGCACACAGATAACTATGTAGAAAATACCATAAAATTACCATTGCACATGATAGTTAAATCATGATACTGAGCAAGTAAAGTTTATTTGGAGCTGAAAGAAAAAAATAAGTCACATATAGAGGAAAACCCATTGGAGTAACAGTTGATTTTTCAATAGAAAATTTAAAAGCTTTAGGAGCTGAAGCAATAGATTATGTGCCCAGTGAAATGATCTACATTGAAAAAAGAATGAAAATGGCAAAGAAACTATAGGTCAGAAAACCCATGGAACTATGATTACTGAAACTCATACCTTTCAAAAAAATTTTCAATATTAACATTCTCAATTTTCTAATTAAAAAGTAAAGGMTGGATAAATAAAGAAAGAAAATAAAACATGTCTGTTGTCTAAAAAAACACACTTTAGCTTTAAAGTGAACAGAATCACTCCATTCAAATGGGATCAGGAAACAAACAGATGTTGCTAAAAAATAAATGCACCAAATTTTGGTTCACCGAATTCCATTAATAGCACCTGATTTCCATATCCTACAGTTGAAGGTTATCTAGACAAAAGAAACAAACCAACATTATACATCTAAAGGAATAAACAGAGATTCATAGAACATTCCACCCAAACACCAAAAATAACACATTCTACTTAACAAAACATAGACGTTTTCTAAACTAGACCTTATCCTAGGACAGAAATATTTAGAAAATCTAAAACAAAACAAAATAAACAACCCAAAAACATTCATGGATCCTATCTGACTATAATAAAAATTAAAATAGACAGCAAACAAATCTCTCACAAACATTCAAATACRTATATATTACACATCTCAATAGAAGATATAAAATACTCCCCGCCGCCGCCATCTTTGCCAGTGCCGGTTTGTACTAAGCTGGCTCGGATACCTAAGATACCCCGAGTTTAAGATCTCTGGGGACTCAAACCACCAGACAGCGATCTGCACTCAAGAGCTAAGCAGAGCAGCAGGCCCTGCTGGCCAGCCAGGTGTAGGTTCTG
>BDUI01004336.1:49484-74685 GCA_002335545.1 Apodemus speciosus
AATTTAAAATAAGAGTAGAACTGAGATTGAAAACAAAAACAATGTCAACATTATCTCACAACTATATGAATATACCTCAAAGAAGAAATGTCTATACACCAAACAGAATGACTACGAGACCCAAATTACTAAAATGTTTACTAGGATGTGGAACACCTGACAAAGCTGGGGGGAAGCAGCTAAAGCTGACGGAGGTCATTCACAGAAAGCCGCGCGTTGTATTCAAAGCTGCCATACATGCTAAGACCCAGCACGCCCACTTCCCTTCCTGTTGGGAGATGCATGCATATCTTAAAGACATGTAATATCCTAAATGAAAATAGTCCACAGGTAAATGTGTTAATGTGCAGCATTTGTACAGTGCAATACTGTACTAGAATTAGAGTACTGGCATGGTGACTCACAATAATTAGATGTTAAAATACTGCCTACACTGCGAGAGGAAGACACACAAAGCAGTTTTTGAGGCTCTAGACTGGATTCTACTTTTGAATTAGGATGTAGGTTACACAGGCATATTGAGTTTATAAAAACTCTCTAAGTTTAATAAAGGCACATGGAGTGAAAGCTTCCACTCGTGACACGCAGAAAAGACTATCTGAAGGACATAGTAGCAGAAACATCTGGCTTAATTACTAAAATCCTAAAAATAAGTAAGGGAAAACAGCTAGTTATGTAGGAAGCACCATTAAATGAAATATATAATTATTTTACTACTGCTATAAGAATAAATTTTTAAGTTTCTTAATAAGCACTAATTACGAAGGAACTAAAATAGGAAAATAGTCACTCAGCATACATCTTTTTATCCAAATGTTAACATGTCTTGAATGAAACCCAATTATAAACTCTGGGGCTATGAAAGTGCCTCGAAAGTCCTAAACTAGAGATAAAAAAGGGTCCTACCTGCACAAGAGGAGGAGGCAGAAAAGCACAGGATGCTATGAGAGCACATTGAGCATTCAGGTTTTCCATAGCTGCTGAACTTTCTCAAACATCCCTTTCTAAAAAGAAATACTTCTAAACAGGAGCATGTGCAAGCAAAACTACTCATTGCTAATTAACACTAAGTCCCCCTCCCCACCCTTTGGGCTTTCAAAGGAACAAAGAGTTTTAAAGCATGAAAATGATAAAGTGGCTTTGACTAGCACAAACACAAAGAGAACTGATTCGGCTTTGGTTGCAGATGAAAACACAGCATGGGCATTATACTTATTCCAGAAGCCAGTTTATAMACGTAGATATAAAAATCTACCTTCTTTGCCAGTAAACTGCAGAGATTTGGATCTGATGAGGGGAAATGATGTTCTTCTTTTCAAATTCATGTCATCATAGGAAGAGAAACACCTAAATATATTAAGAAAACAACATTACACACATTGAGCGTGTATATGGGATCTACCTTAYTGTGTAGCCTATTTAAATGGAGGATTTGAGACCTGCATAATATACAGAACAAGCCTAAATTAGCACAATTACTGCTAATATAAAACAAATCTTCTCCAAAGATCTTATCTTACAATGTTACTTCTCTTCCACCTTTGAATGCCACATTTGAACATCTTTCTCAACCAAAATAAATTCAAAGGTTTGATGAATTTATTATTAGTTTCTCTTGATTATTCAGTTAGCACTATCTCCATGTATAGTTACCATCTTGCTACAAGGATGTTTTTAATATTTTGATTTCATGTCCCTTTATCTGCTCAGCATTTCTTTGAGGAAAACAAAACAAAATAAAACAAAACAGTGGTGAAAAAAAGAAGAAAATTGTGAAGTATAATGTTAACCTTACCTTTTAGGGCTTGGATACTGATTACTTTTAGGAAGTTTTGAAATATAATCTCCATCAAATTGAGAAGTATTTCGACAACGTTGCATACAGAGCATCAGTCCCAAGACAACACATAAAACCAAAGACATGACAAGGTAACTCTGCCGATCTGAAACCTGAAAAGATAAACATAATTATAAACTATTTTAAAGAATAGACAGTGGAACCTAAAATTCTAACAAGTAACTTTAAACAGTCATGGTGCTCTGAAACCATAAATACTGAGCACCCTGCTTAAACAAACTGTATACATTTGTTCTTTTTCTGTTCTCTCCCCATCTAATTCTTTCTTGAAATATAATAAACGCAGTATAGCAAGCACATATTCCTTAGACTTAAGCTTACCACTTAACATTCTTCTGATATCTAGTCTGTTTTTCCATCTGCACCCTCTCCCCCTTAGAAATAGTATGCGAACACATATCCTTTCCCACTATATACAACTCAACTACTTAGTTATCAAACCTTAGACTCAACCTTAATTTTTATTTTATTTATCCTCACATACCCAATATTTCATTAAGACTTATTTTCTACCTCTTTAAATATATACTTAATTGAATTACCATCCTACTATTTTCTACTTCTAAAATCATAGTTAACTTCACCCAAGTTGCTGCAACTGCCTTGTCCTTAAACAGATAATTCTCAGCAGGGTAGCAAATGAGGAATTTCTTAACATGTTAAACATTATTGAAATGACCCAGATAATTTCTTTGATTAGTAATTTCCAATGATTTGCAATGTTCAGAATAAAAATCAAACTAAATTGCTTTTTCCAAAAGACCTGACAGAATTAACATAATACCTGCTTTATAGGAAGACCAAATCATGAAAGCCATGCTTTACAAAACCCAACAACACAGTTCCCAAACAATAAAATACTGTATTTTGGTGTTTCAAGAAAGTTCTACATAAGTCTCGGTTTTGTCTGATTTAAGCTTTGAACTATCACATTCATATTTACAAGCGTGCCCTTCTGACAGCCTTCCTAGGAGCACTGTCTTACAAGGTAATTGAACAATTACCTCTCGTTTTAATTCTGCTACAGTTGCTGATAAGTTTGAAACAAGCTGTGTCATGTTGGTCAGTTGTGCCTGGAGCAAGTGGATGGCTTCAGTTTGTCGCTGATCCTATAACAAAAGATCATTTTTCTTTATATTTCCTCTGTACATTAAATTATAAATTTAAGTAAAACGTGTAATTTGGAAAAACCACTAAGTTCTTTCAAAATGTATTTTTGCAAAGATCTTAACAGAGAAACGAACTTTGACTAAAAGTTTTTTTTTAAAAAAAGAAAATACATGAGAAACTGGGATTGTGCTCAATCTCCCCTCAAAAGGAACTATTCTGTCATTTCCTACCAGGATGTAGAATATCATGTTAATAGAAGCTAATAATCTGCTTTTCAACTTAGTATTGAACTACTGTATCACTAGATACATACATGCTACTCTGACCAAGTGTTTTTAAAGCAAAGCAGCCAGGAAAAAGACGTGTCGAAAYTTTTTTTAATTTTTTTTCTGGATATAAGGTATTTTAATATAAAAAATTTATTATCTTTCCTTTCATAGCAAAATACAATGGAATGCAGGAAGTTATACCTATGTCATCTAACTGATGCTACGCTACCTTCATTGGGTATTAGGCAAATGGTACTAAAATTTGAGTCTATTAAAAAAAGGAAGGAAGTAAAAAAAAAGTCAGGAAGATGTCCAAGAACTTGAAAACTCTAAGACTTGATAGAAACTACATACACCTTTATTATTCTATATCTAAGCTCAAAAAAAGTTTCAAGTCTCAATTGTGTGTGAAGGAAGAAGGGTATATAAAACTAACAATGGGGTTTACTACTGAAAACCTTTGGTTCTTTCTAATATAGTTTACCTTTTAAAAATACTAAGTTAATAGTTTATTAAATCACTTCTTTTGAAAGCCAGGTCACATACTACACTAATTTGCCTGTGATAGTTATAAGCTTAAACTGGTTGATACTTTTAATCAATACATTTATTTTTGTTAAGATTACAAGAACATGAGGTTAAGAGCACTGACTGCTCTTCTGGAGGTCCTGAGTTCAATTTCCAGCAACCACATGGTGGCTCACAACCACCTGTAATGATATTGGATGCCCTCTTCTGGTGTGTCTGAAGACAGCTACAGTGTACTTACATATAATAAATAAATAAATCTTTGAAAAAAGAAGATTACAAGAACATGAAAAGTACTTATATAAGTCTTTGAGACACAAGCTACAGATACTATATATAAAGCATAGAGAAAATAAAGGAGGTATCAGATTAAATCTCAAAATATTTCTTGACTGTAACAGCACACACAACATATTTAAAAGAATACTACTGGAATTTTTTCATTAAGACAAGAGGAGTAAACTTATCACTGGTCATACTGTTATCATTATCTACATCTGGACAAGCAATAAATAAATAGAAAAAGATGGAAGGATCAAAAAAAAAATAAAGCCATTCTTTTCTATAATCAACAAGAGTACTACAGTGAAAAACCACAAAACATTTTGCAGTTTTATCGAGTTGTAGAAAGGTTGAATACACATAATACAATGTTCAATGTTGAAATATTTTTCTAGATATGACACCAATAGCTAGATAACTTCCAAAGCATGACATCATATCCAAGCTGCATCATTAGCTATCATGAAAAAATGTGAATAAGCATTACTTTTGCTACTTAAATTTTACAAAATCAATAAATATTTACATCAAGAGTAACATGTAAGTCAGATGAGCCATTACTCAGAATAGTATTAAATTACTCTAAAAGGTAAAACAGACTTTTCCTATCACCCAGGATTTCACTGCTGGATGTGTTAAGGAGATAAAACAATGTCCAGTATTTATGGCAGAATTAGTCACAATAGATAAATTATGTCATGATTCCTATACCTTTCAGTGAAGGAATGGACAAGAACCTAAAAACAGTGGTACATTTACCTAATGGATACTATTCTACCATAAAAAAAAAAAAAGAATAAAATACTGTTGCTTATAGCAATATGGACCAATATGAAGGCCGTTACTTCAAGTGAAATGAACCACATACAGAAAGACATGGGCCATATATTCTCAGCCATTTGCAGAAAACTATCATCCTGAGTGAAATAACCCAGACCCAAAAGGACATGCACCATATATATTCACTGAGTGGATATTAGCAAAAAAGTATAGAATACCTAGGATACAACTCACAGACTATAAGAAGTGTAACAAGTAGAAAGGCCCAAGAGAGGATGCTTCAATCCCACTAGGAGGAGGAAGAAAATAATCATAGGAGACAAAAGAAGGGAGATACCTGAGAAGAGGGGAAAGGGAAGGGAAAGGGGGAACAGGATCAGGTATGGGGAGAAGAGCAGAAGAGAAGGTCAGAGGGATAGGAGAATGAATGAAAATATGCAGCCAAGGGGGTGGGAGATGGGGAACCATCTAGAAAGTACCAGAGACTAGGAGGTGAGAGACTCTCAGAACTCARTGGGGGTGGCCTTAGTGAAAATGCCCAACTATGGGGAGAGGGAACTCAAAGAGTAGATAGACAAGGCCTCACGTAGAGGGATGGGATTACTAAGTCAAAATCTGTGACCCAGAAATGTTTCTGTCTAAAAGAACTGCAGGGACAAAAATGGAGAAGAGACATAAGACAGGAGCCTAGCATGGCTGACCTCTGAGAGAATCTACCAGCAGCTGACTGAGACAGATGCAGATACTTACATCCAACCACTGAACTGAAGTCGGGGACTACTATGATTGAATAATGGTAAGGATTATTTAAGAAGCTGAAAAGGAGGCCAATCTCATAGGAAGACCTGAAAACTCAACTAACCCAGACCCCAGGGAGCTATCAGAGAATGAGCCACCAACCAGGCAGCTTACATGGGCTGGTCCAAGGCCCCAGGCACATACATAGCAGAGGACTGCCTGGTCTGGCTTC
This sequence comes from Apodemus speciosus, assembly GCA_002335545.1. Lineage (NCBI taxonomy): Eukaryota > Metazoa > Chordata > Mammalia > Rodentia > Muridae > Apodemus > Apodemus speciosus. The sequence continues at coordinate 55,282 of BDUI01004336.1, forward strand.
AGTGGGAGAAGATGCACCTAATCCACAAGAGGGGGTGGAGGGTGAGGGGAGGCCTGGTGGAGGGGCACCCTCTCGGAGGGAATGGGGAGCAGGAATGGGATGAGGAATTGTGTGGAGGGAGGAGCAAAGTCTGGAATGTAAATAAATAATTTTTTTTTTAACAATCCAGTAACATCAAATTTTATACAAAAAATTGTCTAAACGGAGGTCCTATAAGGGAAGGACGATCAGGCTGACAGAGGCATTAATTATGTTGAAGTAGGAAGATACAGGTCAGTCAGAGAAGCGACACCAGGGAAATGAGAAGCTAGTTATGTTGTCAAAACACTAGGAAATGTATGGGTTAGCACTCTACAAACCTGATGAGAAAACTAGATAAAATTGCCAATAATTACATAGAAAATAGCAACTGCAGACATACTTCTCTAACTACAGAGAGAAGAAATAATTGTATTCCACAAAATAATACATGTGTACTCATATGCATAAAATACTTATATAATTACCATAAAGTAAATACTAAATATTCACATAAAACAAACCACCAGTATATTTTAAATGTATGAAATAGGCATACATGACATTGAAGAAGCTACATTTCAGTCACAGTACTGCCTAAAAATTGTAAAATATCCTTAAAATTACATTATCTAATAAGTGTCATTATAAAGAATTTTGTTGTAGTCTTCATTGATTAACGAAATTGGAAATAAGAAAAGTAAAATAAAATTGATTTTTATTATCATCTTAAAAAATTTATGATATACTTGAAATCAGAGTATACTAACAATGACTGAAATGACTTATTACCTATTACACACTGTAGATGCGCATTAATTACAATACAGTCCATCAAGACGGTTATCATGTTGCAGTGTRAAAAGTACATATACAGCAAAGTAGAAACCAACCTGCTCTTCTGCTATCCGTGAAGTATTCTGAAGCTTAACTATTGTCTTATTGAAAGCCTTTTGCATTTCTTCCATTTGTTTTCGGTACCTACAAAGTAAGAATTGCTTTAAATCCTCCTTTTTACTATGTACTGGAAAATAATTCTGATTTTGATATTGGACAATCTGCTTTTTCTTAAAATGTCCTATTCAGGACTGTGCAATACAGTAACACATATAAAAGGTAAACCAAACAGATCTTGGACATCAAGAGTAATGAAGCTGGACATGCTAGCTCAGGCCTACACTGCCAGTTAATATGCTGACAAGGAGGTCACATTAAGCAGAAGAGCTCGCGACTATCTCAGCAACATGGTAAGAACACAAAAATTATAAAGGAGAAAATGAGACAGAAAATGTATTAGCCCAATAATAATTGTATGTCACTGTAAGTATGTACAAAAACAGAAAAGATAACAATTCTGGGAAGCTTTGAACATCACTTAAATGGCTTCCCTTCCTTTTCCAGTTACAATATCTTTGCAGATCACACTCAGCTGCTAAACTTACGGTGTAAGATRGCTGTACTTACCTTTGACTAAGCTCCTCCAGATAGCGACCACTGAGAGACATGTTAACTTCTAAGGCTTTAATACGATTATTGAGTCTCATAAATACTGACTCCTTTTGATTTGATCCATGTACCAGATTTCCATTACCATATCCCAGATCTGTAGAATTTTGTAACTCAGCATAGAAATCTGTAGCGGTCCTCTGTAACCCTCTTAAAAGGGCATCTTCTGAAGACTGTTCATCTTCTTTCACTTCAGGCAATGAAGGATCCATAACTGGAGTCACTGCATGCTTTAGTGTATCACCTATACTAGGTTTGGTTTCCACACCCTCACTCTCTGGCACAGTGGCTGTGTTTATAGGTGGCGGTACTATTGTTTCAGGGTACTTGGTAACAACTTCTGTGGAGAATATGTCTTCTTTCACAGTACCGTCCATTACCTCATTAACTTTACTTGTTTCATAAATAACTGAGAGCTTCTCAACAGAACTAAAGCTCTCGGGCTTTTTTTCCATTTCATCATCAAACTCAGCAGAACTCTCCTGGGGGATCACTTGTGATGGTATATGTCCACCCTCAGATTTAACAGACTCGGATCCTTCTACTTTAGACAACGAATTGATTTCTGGAGTAACATCTAAAGGAAGAGACTGAGGAAGAGTTTGAGGGTAGCTTGGTTCAAGTTCAATTGTATCCACTGTGTGATTCATCAACTGACCCTGGTGCACACTACCTAAATCATCCAGAACAACATTTTCAGCTTCTTTTTCCATGTTCTCTTTATCCACATCTCCACTGGGAGGCCGCAGTACTGACACCTCCACTGATGCTACAGGAAGCAGTAATGATGGCTGAGGTGACACAAAATCTTTTCCTTTACTCACAGTCCTGCTGCGTTGTCGATAAAGAGCAATTCTAACTGAGCACCATTTATATATGTACTCTGAAAAACTAGAAATACAACAAATTGAAGTCAGTTCACTACAAAGTATTTGTGTCTCAGACTCAAACCAGGATGACGACTCATCCTCCTGTTCACCGCTGCCCAAAAGGGTCACTGTAGATGGACTCGCTTCCTCTTCTTCCTCCTGAACCAGTTGTACAATTGGACTCTCTTTTGGAGGATCTGAGATTGATGGTTCTGTATCATGTGTATGGACTTCCTTGATTACATATCTAGAAATACATATACATGGTTACATATCACTTTAGGAAGAAATCTAATGTTAAAATAAGCTTAAGGAAAATGTATTAGGAACAACATAAAGACTGGGGTTACGGAAGAAATGCCGAGTACAAAAGTGTACACAAATATGTTTGACATACAGTTTTCCCTATAGAACATTTTTCCATTTTATGTAGAATACTTAAGTCAGAAATGACAGCACGAAGTCCACTTACCAAGGAACCAACCAAACAGCTCAAGCCACTGTACTCTACTCAAATCTGTGAATACTTCTCTCCCCTGTATGTACAGTGTACCTTTGTCTCCAGAATATTTACTAACTCATTGTAAGTCTCACCWCCACTCTTTCAGATCAGAAATTAAAGGTAACCAAGAGCTAGAACTAGAACCCAGGATTCCTAGTATCATCTACAGAAGGCAGCTAAAGTTCTAAAGAATATTTCTGTAAATGCTGTGAGGAATTTCTACAGAGCAGATTATCTACTTTTAAGGAAATACAATCTTAACATCATCTGAGCAAGTTTTCTTACTAAAAGACAAATGCCTGACCACTTTAATAAACAGTGCTGAAGCATCATAAATCTGTCTGTCTCACCACTGAATCTAGAGAAGGTCTGTGAGGTAGGGCCTAGAGTGGGGTAGAGTAGTAGAAACCAGGTTATAAATTATGATGCCTGTGGTTCTGTCTGAGATAAAGACAATTTCTGAACACAACCTTAAAGGACAAAGAAAAACCTTTATGAAAAACTCAGGCAATATGAAGACCAAAACTGAATTATCTTTATATGTAAAATTTCCTACTTAAAAATTACTACCAGAAAATGTTTCCAAGTAGAGACATCTGCCACAATGACAAAAGCAAAGTCAAAGAGCATCTAAGCAGATTTTCATTTTTGCTGAAAACAAAATAAAAAAAAAAACAATTAATTTATGCTTCTCTTAACAGAAAGCTATCTATAACCAGAGGTCCATTTAGAACCTAATTGTCTTTCTTCCATATTCAAGTGGCATGTCAACTATTAGTAACAGGACAAACTGTGATAGTAAATAGGACAATGTCTGAAGAAAGGAAGGAGGGAATAAAAATCTGGTAAATATGAAGTTACATACTCTAGTTAAAATATACTTAGAAAAAGAAAGTAACAGCTCTCTAAAAATTTAGTAGTAATTTTGAATATGGAGTCCTGCATTTTTGTTATCTTACCAAATGACTGCTATATAATCATTTTAAAAAGTAAATAAATGAAGAAACTTTAAGTGAAAATTGTTCAATGATTTTGCCAATGTGGTGGCATGTGCCTGTAAGTCCAGTACGTGGGAGAAAGAGACAGGAGGATCACAAGTCTAGGGCCAGGCTAGACTATATAAGGAGATTCTGACTAAAAGAGGTCCTCCTTCAAAATATTCACATTTGCATGTATGCATGTCTATGTGTATATAAATAAAATTAGCTTGCTTAGTTTGCTTAAAAAAAACTGTTAACTGAAGAAGCAGCCTGCTTATAAAATCAAAAATAGCAATTATACATCCAGATAATTAGAAACACTAAGAATGTCTTAAGTCCTTTTAAGAATCAGTAACATATGCTATATTTCTCACTCCAACCACCCAATAAATATCTTCATAGTCACTTTTAGAATATAAATATCTCACTCTACTTTTGAAAGCACAAAATTATTTTTTAATTAGTATGCTAATTGGGAATTACAGTTAAAAGCATATATACTGCAATTCTGATTTCCTACTATTGTAAAATAGTTCAAATTCAAATATCCTCTCAGAATTCCTCAGAGACAAAAAAGATTTAAAAATTTTATACAATAACCATAACCCATCAGCCAAATCACTGAGTTTATCGTCTTTTATAGATAACATATATCTATGATGTAAATGCCTCTGGTAAGAAAACGCCCACAAAATGAAGATATTTTATGTTATTTTACCTATATACAAACCACTGAACAATGTGTAGCAATTCAAAAAAAATCTATACAAATCAGTTTGAGAAGGGGATCAAGTTAGCTCACTGTGTGACAAACATGATCAAGATCCACTACACTAGGTATTCTGGGTACCCTCTGTGGCTTTCTAGGGATGTCATATATACATATGCAATGCTTTCAAAGCTAAATTCAGTAAGAAGCCTTTGAAACCTGTCCTCAAACCTAGAGTAATCACCCTCAGTAAGGAAATATTTTTCTTTAGAAAAGATTCAATGTGTGAAAGTAATGTATAACACTAAAACAACAAATTGTGGTCTGGAATAGTGTGTTTTTAATATGCTATACACAAAAGGAAAGAAGCAACTGGAAAGCGTCCAGCGTAGCTGTAGGAATGCCTGTCCTATGATGTGGGCTCTCTTCAGATGTCTATACACAGGTGACGAGCTCCTTTCTTTCTCTTTCTGATAAACTCCTCTGTTTTAATAGAAATCTATTATCGCAGCATCACTTACTCAGGTGATGGAACAGGAGTTGGAACACGAGTTGATTCAGGCATTTTAGGTTCAGTTGTGGCAGTGGCATTCTCAGATATACTTTTATTTCCTATTTTAAGAAAGATGCCCACATTGAGTTCAATGTTTAAAAACTGCACCATAAAATATTTTACTGTAACAAAGAGCTTTAGTCTCTCAGGGCAGAAGGAAAAGATCAAATACATTTGCTAATGAGGAGCTTTTTCTTTTAAATCTAAGTTCTCTTAGAAAGACATGACTGCACACGATCACAGTTATAAAGAATGAACATTATTCCTTATTTGATTATATACATTTTGCATAATATTACGTGATTAATATGCTTCTAGACCAAAGTTATTGGAAAATGAGGAAGGAAAATGGCTAATTTTGAAGCTTATACTTGGTTTAGTGGTTTTCAAAAACTAAAAGGCATCATTTGTTACTCTTCACTAATTGATATTTGCCATTCCCTAAAGAAAATAAAATGGCCTAATATATTGATATATTTGTTACAAAAAAAGGAAAGCTAACATAAAGTACCACTAGGACTTCAGATTCTCAATAAAGGGATGAGGGCACAGAATCATTACTGTGATGGCTAGGAAGAATCAAATATCAATTCCACTGCGCAGAGTGGGAGCACCTGCTCCCACCCAGATACAAGACTAAGATAGGAGCGCTGCTAAGTTCAAGGCCAGCCTGGCAACTTCAGGAGACATTGATTGAAAATAAAAAGGAGCACTTGTATAGCACATATGATATCCTGGGTTAATCAATTCTACCAGGCAAGAGAGGCATCTGGAGGGGCAGGGATCAATTCATGAAATTTATGTATATGAAGTTCTTTCATTTAAAAAAAGTATGAAATTCAATAAACAATAGCTAATAAAGATTGCTAAGTTCTATTCAATGGTCTCTTCATTTCTAAATGAAAATTCTATTTTGTTAGTTTATTACTTCTTTATTCTAACTTAAAGGATCCATGAAGTACCAGCTATTTTAAAGACCCATAAAATGATTAGGTACCTTCTGCCAAGTCTTCAGTTTTTGCTCCCAGAATATTAGCAGCAATATTCACCATATTTAGAATGGCATCTAAAACAAAATTCAATCAGAAAATAATACCAATATACCTAAAGAGTCTCATTAAAATCTTAAGATAACTTTTAAAAGGCCTATAAAGGTCATTTAATCATTTTCTTTTGACTGGATATCCTTTATTTTCTATCAAAGTCTAATATAGGATATAGATTTTAGCCAGAGTAAGTTGAAATTCTAAGGTTCGGAGGGAATTTTGAATAGTTTTTTTTTTTTAAATAAAACTTCCTACCTTTTACTAAATACTGTCTTTAACACATTATAAAATTCAATTATAGTTCAACATATAGCCGGGACTGGAATATGGAGGACATGAGATAATCAAAATTCATATTTCAAATGTTTAAGAAGGTTCTATAGTTTAAAACAAAAAAAAAAATCAACTTCTATAGACAAAGCAATTTTCTAAATGAGTGGTTATAAATAAAAATAAAATGGGAAGATTAGTATCCAAAGAAAAATAGAAAAATTCTATTAATTTTATAATACTATATTATCATATAATATCTATCAGTCACATGAACTGGTAATACACATAATTAAATTTACCTGATGATGTTTAAAGYTAATTAGGCAAACAGTATATTGTGGGTTATGTAACCACCAATATCTTTTTGTGGGTAAGAGATTTTTTAAAAGTCAAAGTCAGAACTGAGATTAATAGGTAGAACAATTTACAACTGAGGATTTTGTTTGTTTTTGCTTGTTTTTTTGCACACGATGGAGACATTTAGCTAACAAATAAAGGTACAAGCCTCTATTTCTATAAAAGACATCTATGAATGCCTAAGAATCAAAGAATGGCAGAAAACCATGAGAAACTGGTAATGGGAGTTGAGGGGGGTCTTCTAGGAATGTATTATAATTTCAGAGAATTTCCTCAGTCTACCTTGAACTGTCATGTGACATCAATTTTCATTATCACGCATTTGTATTAAAGCACTAAGAATGGGCAGAGGCTGTTCTGTAAGCCTCCCAAGACCCGTCTTAGTCTCCAGATAAAAGTGTCTCATAGACTTTGTATGATACTTTCAATAAAAAACAAAGATGTGAAATGCAAAGCTCTAAGGGAAGGCACATCAAGAAGGCTGAGCCACTCAGCATGGTCACACAGACTCAGTTCTGAAAACATGAGTGTAGGTGGGAAAAATTCACTGTTTTAATGAGGACTCCAAGCACAGCAATCCTGAAATGCACATAACTGTGGTTTAATCCGAATATGACAATTTCAGTATTTCGTTTAGAGTCATCAGAATAACACAAAAGCTGCCACTGGCACTTGCCCTTAGATGTGACAATCTGATGAACAGAGAAGTACAACCCTGGATTTTTACTCAGGCTGAGATGTTTCAGATGTCCTGAGGTAATGACAGGAACAGTGATGGCATCACTTCACAAACCTCCATGTGAGGAAACTGCTTACTCTGAAAGCCAACACACTGCCCTACTGGACATGAACTTCTGCTTACACTACAACTCAAATAAAGTTCAGGCAAAGCTGCCTGCTATACAAAAGTCAAACATTTTTATCTATACTTTATATTCTCTTGTATTCAAATTAAACTTGTACTGTGGATTTCCAATTTAAGTCATCATTATTCAATTAACCAAAACCTATGTAAATCTGTATAAAGAACTTGTCTTTTATGTTATTTGGAACCCACTTTTATTACTAGCTCCACAGTAAGAAGACACAATATTCTATATCTTAAAAAATTCATTTGTCATCATTTTAGGTGATGGTTTGGTAACAAAACCAAATTTGGAAGATTTCTATTTTCTCAGTTCATCTAATGAAAAGAAACAATTTCCTTAAATTCGTAGAACATTTTTTCTTTTTGGTCTTTTGAGACAAAGCAACTTTGTAAACAGTCTATTCTGACTGTTCTATATTCACAGCCAAATGTGGAGCAGCCTAGCATCACAGCCACTAAGATTCTGTTAGAATGGGTAAAGTAGTAATGTCAAACACAACTCCACACTGGATTAAATATTCCCTCATTTCTCTGGGATCGTTACTAATCTCACATTATACCTTGGAATGAAAGACTTCTAGAACCAGACTCCATATAGCTGAGTCTTTCAGTACACCAATGGCACTTGGCTACAGAAAACAAGAGTTGCCTAGGATGCAGAGATGCAGAGATGCAGGAGTTTCTGTCTATGCTTCAATATACCAAGATAAACCAACCAAAATACCACCCCTTCTATGTGCTCTCAGCTCCTCTGGATAWTCATTTCTACTTTCTATCTGTAGGATCACGTACTACATATATATTATTTTTCTAAAAATATGTTGATTTAAAAACTGCATTTTTGCCTTAAACATGCATCTAAGACAAAAGACAAACTTATAAGAATATCAAAGTAGATAGCCATCTGAAAAATCCACAAGACAAAATCCAAAAGAAGCAGAAGTGGTAGGGAGAATTCCTATTGACAAAAAAGATTTACATGTTTTAGTTCAAGAATGTAAGCAGGAGTCAGAAGACTGAACAAGCATTCACGCATGCTGCTGTAAGACAGCTATATCTCCTTTGGTAATAGTTAAGTTACACAGGAACAAGCATGTCTGGATATAGAGTCAGTATGTATGTATGTATACATTCTGGTGATGTATACTTTCTGTGAATACTAACTATAGATTAAGCTATAAAAGTCTAAAAAAAACAAAACAAAACAAACAAACAAAAAAAAACTACTCTAAAAAGGTACAAAACGCCTGACACATGAAAGCCAAAATACTCCAAAATATACTTTTTGACCACTAACAGTTCCACAAGTAGAAAATTTTAAATATGACCTCACATGATAAATCATAAGTCAAAAATCTGGCACACTAAAAATATTTTATATAATTATCCTCAAGCATGCACAATCAATAAATAAAAAGTAAAATTAAAAAATTGCCTCAAGCTATGTATAKAAATTATGAAACAAGAGAATTTCATGTCTAAACTTATATCTCATCCTCAAGATGCCTCATTATGCATATGTAAATACAAACTGTCAAATATTTCTGGCTCCAAGAATATCAATTAAGAGACACTGAACATGCTCCCAACAGAAAAAGGGAAAAGAAGTTTTTATTAAAATTACAAAATTCTGTTTGGTAGAMACTATGCACACTAATTTAAAAAGGAAGACGTTTGTGTTGGTACATACCGTAATCACAACACTTAGGAAGTAGAGGCAAGAAGATGACAAGTCTGAAGCTACCTGACCTACACAGATGTTTCAAACACCTAAAAAGCAGGAACAGAACAGTGCAGCAACAGAGTACTTGCCTAGCATGTGAAAAGCCCTAGATCTGTTTTCCAGTACCAAAATGCTGGGTTCCAGTCTCAAACTCATTTTGAACTGCCAAATTCGGACATTCTATGGTCAAACATTGGTTATTTAGACTAATTCTACACATGTATGCATTCCTTACACTATTAGTTATCCTATCTTAGACAATGTGGCTAAGCCAGGTTCAAAAGCAAACACTAATTTTTTAGAAAACTATATGGGTAAGATGAGTAAACTTCATGACAGCAAAGTAATGCTTTCTTCTCACCACCTCTTGTTTAGAAACCTTAAGAGGTGCCAATAAATAAGTAAATAAATAAATGGAAATATATGTATCATAAAAAGAGGTATCTATCATTTCGAAAGCTATTTTCCATACTATAGAGCAAGTAACAGCTCCCTGTCCCTATCATTTCACCATGCAAATTCTTTCAATATGCAGAACACTCGAAGGTAAATGGACTGCCCATCAAAACCCATTAAAGAAAAAAAGAAGAAAAGTATTAGCAAGAAACACATTTCTCAAGGAGAAAGACAAAAAAATATTTGGGCCAAAGTAATCCTCTGTATATATTATATAACAGTATATGGTCAGAGAAAAGTCTACAAGTAGGGAAATGTCCTCCTACACTGACATATAATTATGTTTTTATGACATCTACGAACTAACCCCATAGGAAGAAAAAGTAAAATGCAGAATATTAATAGGACTTTCCCTTATCTAAATCTATGGTAAGAAACTACCTCTCTTTTGTGTCCTCTCCTTTCTGATAACCATCAGGAGTTAAAGATAATTTAGTATGGATCTAATTCCATGTATAAAAAGAAAAGAAAAAGGTGCTTCCTTAGAACTAGCTCAACGTCATTAAGAATGATCATTACATAACACATCAAAGAAAATAATAGCAAAATCCAGATATATAACACACAATCTCATTTTTTCATATATCAGCAATAAAAATAACAACAGGTCCTAATTGAAACCAGTTGTTCAAATTTAAAAAGCCAAAACTTAGCAACAGGGGCTTGGGCTGTAGCCGAGTGCTATAGGGCTTTCCTAACATGTGAAAGAAAACAAAATCAGAGAATATAAATGAAGTATAATGACCTAGTAAGAAATGAACATGACAGAACAGATTCTCCTCTAGCAGGTATTTTTAATGCTCTTATTCTCATCCCTAGGAGGCTGCTAAAACTTATAATTTTCCATGGAGAAGAAAAGAGATAGAGAAAAGAGACCAAAGAAAGTGACCCAACTCCACATACATATACGTGGTAACAGTTTATATACACATATTTGTATGACCTCTAGTTATTCAGTTATTAATCTCTAAATACAAAGAAAATGCTTAGTTAATTTTGTATAAACAGAAAACTGTTCTAGTTGGGTAGTACTTTTCTAGAATTATCTTTAGCCAGCCTACCCCTATATTCACACTAGTTTGGAAGAACAACAAACTAAACCACCAAGTAGGTATCTTAGTCACTTTTTCATTGACAACAGTGTATTGTATTGATACTGTTATTGATGCACTCTGGAAACAGCTTTGATATTTTACCATTAAACAGAAAACTAGGCATAGGCATAGATTACCAAGCCTTCATTCACTATGAATTTACTCATGTGATGCTTCCTTAATTTTTCCCCAAGAAATTCATAAGCCTATCTTTACAGCAAAGAGATTGTCCATCCCATGCTTACATTTTCCTCCTTTTTACCAACTCCACGTAAGTACCTTTCAAAGCTAACACAGGTCAATATTGGGAGTATACGCATCCTAAACTATACTACAACAAATAGCAAGAGAGAGACTGAGACTTTGGCAGTATAAATAGGAACCCCCCAAATACTCACTAGTAGCAGAACCAAGAAGATTTTTTGAAGACTTATCCTCCATAGTATTATAATCCAGGGGATAATCTGTTTCAAAAGAAAAAAATTTTGATGAAAATTATTTCCAATAATAGCATTTAAAAGTTCCTGTATTTTGTCAACCAACTGACATTTATAAAACATTATATAGTAAATATTAACTATAATCCTAAAACACATTTTCATAAAGAGGTTCAAGAAGCCTTACAGGTGTAAATCAAGGACAATATATTAATGCTAACTAAAAATATTAAACTATATTTTCCCAAACTTTAGCAAATATCTTTGTATTTTTGGTAGGAAAATGAACAAAAACCACTTTAATTCTTAAAGTTAGGGTTTATACCATTTTGATCAAATAAAGAAGTGAGCCTAAAACTTTCCCCTCCCTTCTGACTCAAAAGAGTTTTTAAAAGACTCAGGTCTTCATGTGCTTACTCCAAGGTTCAAAGCAAATCAATAGAATCAATATTATCTTCTGTTGTTTCAGTATCTTATGAGTTTAACAGATTCTTCAGCCCAGAATTGAGATATACTCATAATTTACAGCACTGGTATTTCAAAAGAAGAGTTCCAGTTACAAACAACTCACAGACAAGTTTGGGAAATAATTTAAGTTACAAAGCACTCACACTAGAAAATACATTTTTATAACAGGCAAAACCATCTATGACTATGACTCACCCATTACTATTAGATTACCTCCCCCCAAAAAATTCCTGATAGTCACCTGTTTAAAATCACTTACCATAGTCCTCATCAAATAGTTCCTGACGCTCTGACTGATACTGAGAGTCAGCAATTTCTTCATATTCTTCCACCATGCTAGTACCGAAAACCCTAGTAACAATTTCATTACAGGTTTTCATTAAAATACAAGTTACTAAGGCTCATCTTTCCACAATACATGAGCAAAAATGTCACATTAATCGGGGTAATGTTTTATGGGCCACTAGCTTTTGCCCTTCAAAACAATAAATATTTCTTATATTTATTCATTCACTACTTCCATAAATCAACTTAAAGCATTTAGAAACATTATGACCAATTTCCTATCAATCTGTGCTTCTATATATTACCAACATAATAAAACAGAATGTAAGCTAAGAACATATAAAAGGTTTATGTTTCAAACTCTCTTGACATTTTTTTCAAAGTACATTCAAATTGGAGGCTTAATACCTTATATTTCTACAACATTAACTTCACATAAGAGAAAATTCTCTCTTCACTTGAAAAGCATTAAGGATTTCTATATCACTTGTAAGATAAACAGCAGGAAATATTCATTTTGTATTACCTTATTAGGCTTAAAGGACAAAAGTGCTCTGATCCAAAATGTGATACTAGCTCCACCTGAAAAAAAGAAGTACATGAACTGGAAGCCAGCAGGGCACCTGCAAGGTTAACACACTCAGTATTCTCAGTATAGCATTTCTAAAAACACAAGCATTGCCCCCAAAATCAGTACTTAAAAAGCGTTGGGACTGTTTTATCTTTGTAATGCATTAATACACCATGGTCTGTTATTCAATATTGCAAAAGAGAAGGGTGCTAACCTTTAGGTACTTGATGAACATCTGAAGCAGGAGAAAGGAAAAGAAAAAGGAGTCAGTTGCCAAGTCTGGGTCACATGCCATAAGTAAGTAACAAGTGTCTGCAACCCACACGTATGAAGTGTGGAAGCGACACGCCGTGACAGGTAAGACTGTAGTACTCCTAATTCTTTGCAAAACCAAAACTCATAATTTCCATTCTTTACCATAACAACTGAAAAGCACAATCTAAATACATGTAATAGATTAGCTTTAAGCTTATAAAGTGGAGTAATCTTTAAWTGCATTGTTATTGTTTTCCATCTGTTAAATAAAAAAGGATTCTAAACCAATGGTTTCAAGAAATCATTGTCTTAAATATTACAGCCATATATACAGATAAATGTATATATTAATAAACTAATTTATTACGTTTTTCTGATGGTTTTAAAATATTTTATCCAATGTGTTTCAGGGAAGGCATAAATTCTGGTATTCTATTATTTCATATATAACTAATACAACTGAAAGATGCTTTACTTACAAAATGCAAGTTTTAAAAAGTAATTTGTATATTTGTATTTAGTTAGTTTAGGTGAGCAGATACCCAGGTAAGATTTTGTGTGCATATATAGCATTCATTACTACAAGCAAGTGGCTTTTAGACATGTCTCTACTAAAGAGGGTTTTTCCAAATAAAGCAGTTCATAAATATTTTACATGGCAATTTTTACACTGAAAATATCAGTTGCATTTTCAATATAGAATCCAGCACTTTCATATTGAAATTAGGAATACTACAAGTTTACCCATTTGTAGAAATCAATTTAATTCATGCTTTAAAAAGAGAGTAAAATCCCAGAAGACAAAAATCAAGTAGCTATAAGTTCTTACAACTTAAAGAAAGCACAGAAATGAGAAGGTCTGCAATTCCAAAAGGTCGTATTAACAGCATGGTACTTTAAGATGTGTCCATTATTTTCTATTAAAGGAAAAAGGGTTCAGGAAAGAGGCACAGAAACTTCCATAGATTATTTAAATTCAACTCGAGTAACAGTTGGTGAAGCGAGCTACGGAAATATTTAAAGTGTCTAAACTTTTATATGGCACTGCTAACCGGGCATAATGCTTCATTTAATTATAAAAAGGGAGAGCCAGAAGGAAAAAGGTACTAAAAATGAATCAATAATCTAGGAAAAAGATTTTAACAAATAAAAAAAAAATCAGAGCTACTTAAAAGATTCCAATGGCAGCAGTGTTTTAAGTTTCAAACTAGAACACAGCACCAGGTGGATGACAATTTAGCGGTCTCAAGCATGCGGGGCATGGCGCTGCAGGACTGTACTCCACACAGAGGCAGCAGGACCTGGTGAGTTAGGCCAGGGTGGGCTACATGAGACTCTGCCTCAAAAAAAAAAAAAAAAAAAAAAGCAAAACTCAAAAACAAGACTTGAAATTTGGCATTTATTAAAATAAATAGTTTGGTCTAGATTACCAAGAATACAAAAGTGCCAGAAAAACAGTTGTCTATAAAATAAAATGGCGTAGTAAGAAGTATTTAATTGGTGCTGTGCTAGGACTCTTTAAGTTTCTCTGATTCCTAAAGAGYGGGGTGGATAACTAGAATAGTTTCATTACAGAACATAATTCTATAAGGATAAAGGTTACCTTCACATATTTTGCATACATCTGTTCATCCAGGGGGAAACTTTGGACAGTCCGCTCATCTCTACCATGGAAAGTACCCAGCTTAATCCATTTATTTGTAGGATATCTAGAAAATGTAAAAATAACTATCATGTACAGTTTTTTTCTTCTCATTGAAATACAACATGTCTTGAGTTCCACTTCACTGGGAGAGAGTTACTTGAAAAATCACATTAACAGAGGACAGGGAAAGAGAAAAGCAGAAGCAAGGCAGCTTCAAGGGTTTAAGGGAACAAAAGGAACCATGAGACACTGAGAGAAATACAAAGAGAGACTGATACATGGAGCAGTGATGGGATTGTGACGAGGAAAGGCAGGAATACAGTACTAGTAGAAAGCAGGTTAGAAAACACATTATTCACATAGACACCTTCCAAGGCTAATTCCTTTAAAAGGAAAGCTAGGATTCCAACTCTAAATCAACTATTGTTTGTAACACTTAAAGAGCCCAAATTAGTGACTCAGCTCTTCTCATCATTAAAAAACATGCGTACTTTAATTTTCAGAGCCAGATATTACCATCTAACATACACAATATTAGGGGAATATTCTAGAAAAAAAGGTTAGTATCAAAATAGTAGACAGAATTCTCAACACATTTTGAGAACTAGTTTCAAAAGGCGTACAGATACAAAGATGACACTGAGGGAGAGGAAGACCACTGAAAGAACACTGGAGCTGCCACCAACTGACAGCAGCACAGGGACTCACAGCATCCTTGAGGGCACACTAACATACAAACAAACACCTCTATTGTGGGACAAAATTAAATTATAATTAAAATTGCTATGCTTTAAGACAAAACATTTTCAGGATATAAGAAATAAAAACTCATTTTGGTAGAATAAAAAACTATACAGGAAAGGCTGAAAAAGAATATATTAAAATGCTAAGAATGGTAAATTTAGGGTTGCTAAGAAGAGAATACAGTTCTCATTCTGACTTCTTAGATTTTCACTTCTCCCATAATCACGCAAGTAAAAAGGTTTTAAAACACGTCGCCAAAAACATACACTGTGATATAAAATGAAGGATGCGCGCGCGCGCGCGCGCGCGCACACACACACACACACACACACACACACACACACACACACATATATACCTATACACATTTTAAATACATTTAAAAAAAATGTCTGAAAGCGACAAGCATTAAAGTAACTGTGAAGTCACACAGTTCTCGATTGGAATTTTGTTTCTCCCAAATAATGAATCACATGACTTACACAAGCTAATCCCCTAATCGTGTCTTCCAGTTTATAAGGGAATAACATAGCATAGTTGTGATGTTTAAGGATTACAAGAGCTAAGATAAGTGATTAACAAGAGTCCATTATCCAAATATTATCACACACTGGTATTAAAAACTGAAACAATAGAAAGAGAACAGATTGGCATGTGAGCTTAATTTTTACTCTGAAATTCTATCATGGGCTTTATAGAAAACAGTTTAAGAACTTACCTGTCACTGATAGAAACCAGAAAGTCTTTGGGAGTAGAAGAAAATAATTCATAATTTGCAATATCAAATTGTTTCACTTGAATTGGCTCACAAAGTTCAATAACAAACCTTCAAAAAGAAAGTAAGACAATTATTTACATAAACCAACAAAAGCAGTTCATATTAAAACATCTGTATAAACTAGACATCTACAAGTTACTAAAATGTAACAAGGGAGTAGTGTTTGCAATGTAACGTATCCACTGATAAAACACCTTGATGGGGGCAAGCATTATCTGCTTAGAAGAAAGGAACATTGATATTTGTTCCAATGATGTTCTTTTCTTTTCTTTTCTTTTCTTTTCTTTTCTTTTCTTTTCTTTTCTTTTCTTTTCTGTATGTGAGCACACTGTTGCTGTCATCAGACACAACAGAAGAGGGCAATAGATCCCATTACAGATGGTTGTGAGCCACCATGTGGTTGCTGGGAATTGAACTCAGGACCTCTGGAAGAGCAGTCAGTGCTCTTAACCACTGAGCCATCTCTCCAGCCTGTTCTTTTCTTTTCTTAATGATATCTTTCTTTTCTTAATGAAATGATTTTTACTAAAAACATCCTGTTATGTTATATACTGACAAGAATCTTGTCTCTAAATCTCTCTCTAAAATTATCTGATGGCAACAACTGTCCCAAATGTCCACCCCTGTATTAACATTTTGCAAAGGTTACTAAGAAAAACAAAAATGTCAATTTATATATTCATCCAAAAAGGATTAAAACCTGTCTTTCCAGACAAAGAAGCAACTAATGTCCATTACGATGATTAAGGCCATCATTCGATTCTTATCACTTAAAGACAAAAATAGATAGATAGATAGATAGATAGATAGATAGATAGATAGATAGATAGATAGATAGATAGATGAAATTATGTGCAAGCCCTACCAATGGTTAGATGTTGTCACATTCTGACCACTTAGGAAAAAAACAATCATAATAACTATGTTTCCACAGACACAAAAACTGCATATAGAATCACATTTATGAAAAAAGAAACTCATGGACAGCATTCCAATCTGTTATAAATAACTTTTTCATCAAATGTAATTTAATTTTCATTGATTCACTGATTAATTGCTTCATTCAGTGTCCATATGCATATGGCAATTTGAGGGCAGCTTGCAGGAACAGAGTTAGGTCTCTCCTTTCACCATGTTGGCCCAAGTCTGAACTCAGGTCACAAGTGCTTTCTTGACACACTGAGTGATATTGCCAGAGCCAAATGAAATCAGAGACATTAAAATTAACTGTCTAATTTTGGAGAAAAATAGAACTAAGTTTCAGGAGGAAGTAAAACAAACAAACAAACAAACAAACAAACAATTAGGCTTCAGAGAAAAGTGAAGAAGAGAGCCAAGAAACATTTATAGAACGCTTACTGTAACTCAGATACTTCATTAGACAATTACATCTGTCCTCGCACAAAACTACAAAGAATATTGTCTCTACAGAATCACTTAAGATACTGAGTATTTCACATTTTTTTTTCTTCTTTTAATAACAGAACCTCCTATGCTGTAGCTAGGATATGGCTTTCTATCACAGACTTTATGTTTTATGGTTTTAGATAATGAGTTGTAACCATAACTGTCAACTTTCAGGTTAACTCCAGTTCTAGGGGATCTAAGGCCTCTTCTGGTCTTACTTAGGACATCTAGCACATATGTGGTAAAAAGACACACATGCAGGCAAAGCACCCCTAAGACATCAAAAACTTAATAATAAAGATACAAAGTTAGAAGCACTGTCTTTAAAATGCATAATGAGTCGAAAATATCATTCTTTTAGTCGACAATTTTCAAGGACAAATCACCATGTTGATGAAAAGGGAAAATGTGATAAGGAGAATTAGAAACTTTTGAAGTATTATTTTATAGGAACACTATATAGAATTCTCACACAGAGAAGCCCTTTGGCTTCTAAATTATTAGCAATAAAAAATACAAGGAGGTAGATATCTCCCTATATATGAAAATACATATAAATGTATAAGTCAAACACATCTCTTTATATAAGTTTGAAAGAGGTGCTTACAACAGTAATAAAAACTGCTGAGGAATACATTTCAGAAGAGATACATGGAAAAGGTTAAGTATGTTAAATAACGAGGATGAACTTTATTTTACTGGTAATAAAACTCAGTATCTGTCATTTAAAGATTTAATACAATCACAAATAAAATCTCCATATGATATTCAGGAATACAACAGGAAGTCTAAAAACAATAGCAATCAATCAGAGGTACAAAAATATCTCAAACTCCTAATGTACAAAAATTTGCCCTACTAGATATGAAGACTGACACAAATAATGATAAACTGACCAATGAGGAGCAGCACTTTAACAGAAGTGCATGAATGGGAACTTTGTAATAAAGATTTTCAAGTTAAGAAATAGAGTGAATTACTGAATAAAAAATTACCCCAAGAGGAAAACCAGCAAGTGGGGAATGAATTCTTCCTACACATAATGTAAGAAAAAATTCCAGAGATACCAAAATCAAGTTCAAAGTTTTATTAAAAGAAACTATAAAGAGGTTGGGGGATGGCTTAGTTGGTAAAGGGCTTGTAACACAAACATGTATATCAGCCTACATATATGTATGTGCGCTACTGATTGCCTGWTTCCCAMAGAGTCCAAAGTGGAGTTACAGATGCTTCTGAGCTATCAAGTAGGCCTTGGAAACCAAACCTGGGTCTTCTGAAAATACAGTAAGCACTCCAAACCTGAGCTAGCTCTCCAGCTCCCTCAACTGGCTTTTAAACATGAACTTTTGAACAATAAAACAGTATAATAAAAGTGTATTAATTCCCCCCAAAATTGTTCCTAATGTCTATAGTACTCATTAAAAGACTTATAAAGCAGCGAAACCAAAATAACAGAGTATTTCTTAGATGTTTTTCTCTTCTACATTCCTAATTACTGAGCACTGTCATTTTTACCTGTTTAAATCTCTTTCAGATATAATTCTCTTCCATACTCAAACTGAAATGATTTAACTCAACGTCATGATTTCAGACTGAAGCTATGGCAATAGTTTTCCACCTCATTTCTCTGCTTCAACTGCATTTTCTGGTAGAGGCCATTCTTTGGAAACAAGTTGTCTTGGAATGCTAATGAGACAATGCCAGGTCTATAAATGCTAGCCCACCTGTCTTTAGAACAAAACTGTAAAACTGGAGAATGCTCAGCGACAAAGTATGTGCTGGGCAAGTTGAGACAACTATTTATCATGCAAGTGTGTGTGTGTGTGTGTGTGTGTGTGTGTGTGTGTGTGTGTGTGTGTG
>BDUI01004338.1:91688-108267 GCA_002335545.1 Apodemus speciosus
AAAAAAAATCATTTACCACTCAGTTCTGCTTTTGAGATAAAGATGTAATAATGCCATTACCTTCCATCAGCAGGATCCTTGAAAATCAACACTCTTTGCTTATCACGCTGTGAAATACAAATAGAGCTAAAGGCATGGTCTGCAAGGCACTGCTGCAGCGATATTAACTAACAGATCTGCCCTTTGTGAAGGAAACCGTATCCGTTTCATTAGTGCAGCCTCTAATTCAAAACTGTTGAAAATGAACTGCACATACTGTTTTAATAACAACACTCCTAATCATTATCAAACTGGTAATTCTCTCAGCACTGAATTATAAGGTCTCTGTTTCCATTATGACCTGCTGTTAAGGAAAACCATATTTAAATCCTCCATTCTTTCTTATTTTCCAAATTATCCAGGTCTGTGAGAAGGGGAGGGGTTGTACCATCCAGAGCATGTAAAAGTAACTCTGCCACATTATTTCATCTTAGGTAAACTGACAGTTTGAGACATTTATGTCAAGTACTGTGTTATTTACAAATCCTTTGGTTATACTACTTTGCATTCAGTTTGAAAATTCACGGCTCACTCAAATGATTTTGTACAATTTTGGAGTGCTTGAACAGTTCAGAAAGGAATCAGAGCAATAAAAATGTGAAATGCTAAGTCTGGTGGCAGGAGCAAGAAATGTAAACTGTGTGCACATAAACAAAGTGTTGAAGAAGTCCGAGGGTTGTCCCAGATAATACATTTCCTACCACTAGAATTTTAGAAGGTATTTCAAAATAGGTATTATTGGGCATTGTATTTTCAGAAAGCAAAACGTAGAAGGTTTATTTTAAGTACATATTGTTGATCATAATAAGTTAAATGTAAAAAAAAAAGTGAATAGTGAAACATATTACTGAGTCAAATAAGAATTGCCTGATGATAAAAGAATTGACTGTAACCTGGCACAGTTTATACAAAGATATTTGATTTGAGCATCCTTTTGTTTTAAGTATATTTGGACAGCACTGCATGAGCATGTATTAYGTTGATAATAGTCCTTTCCATGAACGTTACTTATTAGGATGGTAGAGTGTGGTGGAATGTGAGGGAATCTGCCACATAACTCATTTATCTGGATATATTCTAAATTATTTTTAATTTAGTACATACGTCTGCAAGGAATATATACTCAACAATCATTCAATTGATTTTTTTTGCTTCAATTGTTAGGTTTTTTTAATACCCCATAATTATTTACATACATTATTGATATTGAAACAAAAGTATTGCATATTATCTACTGTTTTCAAACTGTCTATATACTGTAAGTGTCTTCTAGAAATAGAAAAACATATTGCATAAAAATAAGATTTGRCTTATATGCACCAAAAATATATTTAGCAACCCATATAAGAAAATAGTACAAATGATTGATTATAGTCTAATAATTTTATTAACATAGAAGACAAGATATAGGGATATACTTTTAAGTATTATGAAAGAAACAGTATCTTAATGCAGAAGGAAAGTTTCCCTTCAGTCRCCTATTGTGAGCACAGATRCTTATATTATTTAACAAAAAAAATATTGAAAGCAAGAACGAAAGATAGTGAAGCTATCTCTCATTCCCCTCATGATCTAAGAAGCATAAGCAATGCAGTGTGCTGCTTGGCTCATGGTGCCTGTGACACATTGAACTAAGCGAATTTTAAAGCATATTTTTTTCAAATAAACATATTTTCCCCCATGATAAAACTATAAAAACCTTTGTTAAGCCTCATCCACACATTAAGAAAGTAGATGCAAGGCGCCAAAGAAAAATGTCTGCCCTCATACTCTCACAGTCAATGGAAATATTGTCCACTCTGATCCATCATGGATACTGGTTATGTAGCATTTTAAATAGATGCACAGTACTCTATTTATCGGTTTCTTTGTTGAGCCATATTACTTTGGGTTCTCATTTGGTTTGCAAACCCCTACAAAGAATGCCTTCTTGTATTTTATCTTCTATGGAGCCCTCAAAGTCAAGAAAATATAAAGAGCCAGAAGGAACCTGCTTATTACAAAGATTTCCAGCATTACAAAAACTTATTTAAGTAGCTGCATTCATTATTGGCTCAGTTACAAGTAGAACCTTAATTTTTCTATAGTCTTCCATGTATTTTGTGAAAATATCTAAAGGCTTTTCCCTGGTCATCCCATAGAAGAGGTTTTAATGTTACATCAAGTTTGTTTTTCTAATTTCAATTTGAATGAGCTGTTTATTATACTCCTTACATTATCTTTTAAAAGATATTTAGTAAAGAGAAATGCTAGAGGTATTAAATATTTATAAGTGCATCAGAATTCATGAAAAAGTAACCTAATCCCTTTCTTTGTTTTTAATGATGGGGTGAGTAACTTTGTATTAGATGTCAGGATATGAAGACATCCCTTGCATAGGGAATGATGTTAACCATATGGCTTATTCACAATCAATTGAATTACAAGTCATGGCAGTTACTACACTTTTAGGAGATGCTTGTGTTGCTTTCCATTAGTACACTAATGTGACATTTATGAAAGGCTTACAGTTGGGCAACATTTCTTGAACATGCATGAGACCATGTATGATCAGGAATGACTGAGTTAAAAGTTTTACATATAAGTTGATAATCATCACTGCTAACATAGCCTACCTTCTGAATGTCATAACTATTTTAAACTTTTAGGGWRGGTTTTATTTTTTTTCCACCACACTGACTAGACCCTGACTAGTACAATTGTTTAATCCTTCTCATCAGGGAAGAAGAAGCCTCTCTCCAATTATCATTAGGAAAACATGTTAAAGTTTAAAAGAGGAAATCCACATCGAATCTGTTAAACAATGGCGAATTTCTTATGAACCAGTGATACTGTCATTGAACTGGAGACATTTTTAGAGCAAGCTCGCACTGGCTTTTTCACCCTCCGATTTGGAATCTGCTCACAGTACTGCCAGCTTAACCAAAAAGGATTAACTCTCATATCCAACTGAGAACACAGATAATTCTCAGTAATTGGTAAAAAATGAAGATGAATGGGGCTGAGAGATAAGGAGCAATTAGCTCATCAGCAGTTACAGCTGTGCACTCAATCCGGATCCATCTCTTGAGTCTCGGCCCCTTTTAAAGAACCTAAGCAGAGTAAGCACAGGACACCCCTCCCCAAAAAAGCTGCTGTACCTGCCCATCATTTCTCCAGGCTTCCATTCTCTTTCTTACTATGCGAAGACACCTGTCATAGCACGGTATGTAAATTACTACCTCTCTTAGGACCTATGTCTAAAGCCAATCTTCTTTTTAAACTTTTTTTTTATAACAGAAACCAAATGACTACTGTAGACACTCTTAAATTCCCTGTCAATCGTTTCATTATAGCAGCATCATCTGTTTGAAAATATAAGCAATTCCCTCATCTAATTATAGGAAGGATTTGAGGTTCATTAACATTGCCAAGGCAGGATCCAATGTGCAACTGCAGAGCACTGCGTGGTGGCCTGGCTCTCGGTTTCGTTTTATTTGCTGTCTTGGGCTCTCCAAGATTTTTTTCTGAAATCATAAAATCATTCTCTTTCCCTCAAAATAAACATGTGTCCTAGAAGATAGAAAATCACTTGGGTGCAAATCATTCTAAATCAGCAAGATATTCTTAAGGTTAGTTTTCTTGTTTTAAGGTAAAGAATTGGTCAACTAGGGAGCCTATTTTTGTCTTTTTCTGTGCTTATCCTTTTGGTCCTGTTAATAAATGTGTTTTGTTGGTTGCAGGACAGGAAAAGTAAACACAGGAGAAAGAATGAGGGATGCATCCTTAACTCAACTCCTGCCCTTACTTTTGCTTGAAAGTCCTTCATCCTGTTAACTGTGTCAAGTTTGAGAAGAATTTTAAAAGAACCAAGTACTTCATACAAATGACATTTGTTCAGCTTTTCCATTTACTGAACTTGCACAGGCCTGCCCATACGCTACAGAGTTCAGAAAGACAAAGTATTGAAGTCGTGAGATGACTTCACTTCCTTGAAGTAATAACAGCAGTTAGGGGGTTATGACTATAGTTTAAACAATGAGATTTTCTTGGGACATCTGTTTTGAGATCACATTTTGAATAGATATGAACTCATTTCCTATGAAGCCAGAAATCTACTATTGTTGATAGCTGTTTACCAGTTCTATGAGTCAGATATTAGGCATTGGCAAAAGTCCCTCTCGAATCCTCTGTGAATTTTCTAAACTGTGTATATGGTGTTTTCCTTAAATAAAATGTTGAGAGAACAAATTCTTTTCTTGAATCTTGGTAATTTACGGTTCACAATACTTTGTCCTTTGGAATATCATTTAATGCATGTATTTTTATAGGTGAATTTTCTGGCTCTTTTTTTAGTAAAGGCAGTAAGACACTAAGTTTAGCAAGTATTTATTTAGATAACATAGATGCTCTGTGAGATGCTTTATGTAAATATTTAGATAGCATTTCAAAACCAGAAGTAAAATTAAGGGTGCTTTATTTAGATTAAACAAATTGTGATTAATTTACAATCCTCAAAGAYGAACGTAATGCCAAAAGAAAAGATAAACAGATAAAAAGAAAAGTTATGGATGCTGTCAAATTGACCTTGAGTTCAATGGTTTTAGATTTTCCCTTTCTAATATCCCAGTTCCAATTTGCAAGCAGCATGTTTAAGCTGGTTATGCAGATCGGTTGTTAAAGAAGAAAAAAAAATAGTAATTTATCTGGCCTGTATTCTATAGAGAGTGTTGCCACTAAAAAGAATCCAAGACATTTTTCCTTCTTATCTGGAACGTAGCTCATATCAGCAAACCTGTCACAAGATAGTACTTGATATAAACAAGAGATTGCTGAGACATCTCAGTAATCAATATCAGGATGGCTACAGTATGGAGACCCCAACCAGTGCATATCATTTGTCTCAGTATCTATTTCTATGGCCAAATGAAGCATTAATTCAAATCATAAATCTATGGTGATTTAAATCTGGGAATGAGCACCTGCCTGCTYTAATGATTTATTTTGTACATTTCAGTAAGCAGGGGATTTGTCCCTATGAACTGACAGGTCACCTTCAGATGCCAAGAGCCGACTGTTTATCACCATGCAGACTAGCGTCTCATCTGAGCAAGTAAATATTAAACTAAAGGAGTCCAGCTGATCGTGGATGAAGGAGAAGGGCGATGTGACCATATATTTTACTCAGCAAGTTGACGCCTCCCTCAGATCTATCCTGAGTTCCTCATCTCTTCATACACTCATCACCCTCTTGGAAAGAAACGTGCTCAAGCTATCCTCTAAAATTGCAAAGCAAAATAATTATTTGTCAACATCAAAGCTTTCTAAAATACGTTTTTTTNAAAAAAAATAGTAATTTATCTGGCCTGTATTCTATAGAGAGTGTTGCCACTAAAAAGAATCCAAGACATTTTTCCTTCTTATCTGGAACGTAGCTCATATCAGCAAACCTGTCACAAGATAGTACTTGATATAAACAAGAGATTGCTGAGACATCTCAGTAATCAATATCAGGATGGCTACAGTATGGAGACCCCAACCAGTGCATATCATTTGTCTCAGTATCTATTTCTATGGCCAAATGAAGCATTAATTCAAATCATAAATCTATGGTGATTTAAATCTGGGAATGAGCACCTGCCTGCTYTAATGATTTATTTTGTACATTTCAGTAAGCAGGGGATTTGTCCCTATGAACTGACAGGTCACCTTCAGATGCCAAGAGCCGACTGTTTATCACCATGCAGACTAGCGTCTCATCTGAGCAAGTAAATATTAAACTAAAGGAGTCCAGCTGATCGTGGATGAAGGAGAAGGGCGATGTGACCATATATTTTACTCAGCAAGTTGACGCCTCCCTCAGATCTATCCTGAGTTCCTCATCTCTTCATACACTCATCACCCTCTTGGAAAGAAACGTGCTCAAGCTATCCTCTAAAATTGCAAAGCAAAATAATTATTTGTCAACATCAAAGCTTTCTAAAATACGTTTTTTTTCCTGGCTAACTTTTAGCCATTATGAGTTATTCATAACATTTTGAATCAGTGAAAGCCATCTTTCACAAGATTCTGTAGTTGTCTCACCAAGACAAATCAAGCAGAAACAAATTTCTTTTCCTGAGCTATAGGGATTTATTTACAATTAACTAATTGAAAACCCTCACCTATAAAGGGAAGCCTAAAATGTAAAACAAACAAAAAAAATCATAGGAAACAGGGTGAGTTGACACTAGAAATGTCACTGGGCGTGGGCAAGATTAAATAGTAACAAGACATCAATTCTAGACTGAACCTCTGTGAAGGATGCCACTCCTGCAGAGTGTTTACTAGCAGAAGTAATTACCAAAGCGGGGAGCTTGAATTCTGGAGCACAGGCTTAAGAGTCTCTGGATTCTTTCTAGAATCCAAGTTCTTCAATTCTTCATCCCAGACACTTCTCAATGACTRATACTCACAGATCCAGAGCATACCACATGTCCTATTCTTGCTGTAGGACTGTCTTTCCCATTAGCATGTATGCAGCCCTTGTGTACTGGGTGTGCATTAGATCACTTTTATATTTCGACAATGAGCTGAACTCAAAAGTTTAACAAAGTACAGTGTAAACTACTTCCAAGTTTTCTCACAGCTCTGTGGCTTCAGAGGTAACACAGAACCAAGAAAAGAGGAACACAACAAAGGAAGCTGTTGTTGATGGCAGTAAAAAATAGGACATTCTAGGAGGGTAATGTTAAAGAAACTTTAAGAGTAAAAGTAATACCAACCTCGAAATAAACAATGTGAGAATCAGACACAACGAATAACATACAAAGCACTGGAGACACATTTTAATTATCACTATGCCATTTTCCAATTGTCTTCTACTGTTAAGATCAGAACGTCTACATAATTTTTCAAAGTCATAATCAAATTGTTATTGACCACTTAAAAGAGGCAGGATTTGGCTTCATAGATGCCTGGAGCCACAAAAACTGCTCAGTTCAGCAACTGCTTTGATCTAGGCAAACTTTGCTCTGACCTTCACTGGGTTCCTTCACTCTGTGCAGCCACCCTCCTCCCATCTAAAATTCACTGTCTATGATTTCTAAACAAATATTCAAGAGTGGAGGTTTTGATGAAAGACAATAGGGGCTGTAAATACTTAGACAATTACAGCACGTTAAGAACGGAATGAAGGGGACAGCAGTAATGCCCCACAAATCAGCTAAAGTAGTCCACAATATAAATGATGTATGCCCCTTGGTGGAGGTAGATCTAACAATCCATGGATGCAMAAGTGTCTCTAAGTATCACAGTCTTCTAAGAAGGTACAAGTAAACACTCCTCTTGGTTCAAAAGAATGTAAGATGATGCATGCCATGCTATAAGAGCTATCAACTCATAGAAAAAAGTTAATTTCCCAACAAAAATATAATGGGATATTTGAGTTGTGTGTATTATAAGACACAATAATAGGCTAAGTACCTAAATAATTAAAGGGAGCTGTAATTCAGACACTAGGTAAATGTTAATACATACTAAAATCACAAAACACGCATTAATGCTTAACTGTGAGTCATTTACTTCTTAACTTCTGTCTATTGGTTTCTTAAAAAACTAACTGCTGTTCAGCTGCTCAGGAGAAYTAAGACATCGTTTCTTCTGAATATGTTCCTTTAAAAGGTGTTACCTTGTTACTCCTAATTCCTCCTTCAAGCATCTATCATCGGGATTGACTTGCATTGTGAGTCTACTATGAAAATAATCAAAGTACCATTTAAAAAGATACTATAATTGTTCATCCATCGATGAGCAGACTATTTTTTTTCTTATGGGATAAGACATGAACACAGTCTCCCATTACAACAAGTGATGTAGACAAGTCTTCCTCATTTGCGGAATTACAGAGGTCCAAATGTTACAGTTCAATGAATTAATCTCACCCTGGGAAAACCACCCTTTATGACCTTGGTATGTCTCTGCCAGGTAAACATTGATCACTTATCTTTATAAGTGTTGAAAGATGGTTTATTTCAGCAGTCAAACWAAAGATACTTTTATCTAAAGCACTTTTACACTTAACAGTTCTAAAAGAGAAACTGTTAAAATTACTTCATTTTACTTCAATATCGAGTTGACTTAAAGTCTAAAACAACAGGTGCCAACTATGAGCTAAGCAATTCTCTGCTTACTCAGCCATCTCTCTAGGATCCCCAGGAGTGCATCCCTGAGGTGGTTTGTTGTGGCACCATCTCTTCTGCTGGTCACCCATGTTTCCACTGCCCTGAGAATAGCCACCGCCAGCTACTCTCAATTCAAGATCCAGCCATTTTCAGTTGCCTGTATTAGCTTCTTCTGAAAAGTTCTATTCTTCCCATTTGCATGTCAAAAGTGTTCCTTTACATTCATGGAAAAAATTTGTGTGTGTGTGTGTGTGTGTGTGTGTGTGTGTGTGCTTGTATTCAAATCACTTACTAACCTAGTGTTCTTTTGAAGCAACTGCAATGAAATGATAATTATTAAAATTTATAACATTTCATCATATGCCTATAACTACATCTCAATGAGTGGAAAGCAGAGAACTATTGATTAACTTAAATGATGTTAAAATGCTGCATGGAAAAGAGAAATTTATTGAATTGTAGTCAACGTCTGTGTTCCCTAGAACCTAGTGGACAGGATAACATGCATGTTCTATACAAAATACAATTTTCTCTTGCAAAATTATATCTTTAGCATCAGTTCTGTACTGTTAAGGAAAATATTAGCATATAGGAACAGGGTGAAATGTTGGCAACACCAAAACCCAGGTTACAAGTATTTCRTTTGCAAAAGAGTAATAAATTAATTAACTAACCCACATTTAAAGCTGCCTTTCACAAGGTAAGTGACTAGCCTGCAAAGGTAAAAATGTTTCATTTGGTTTCATTGCGAGAGGACACCGAAGGGAAGCCAGAGGATCATGGGAACTTTATAATGTGCTTTTCACATGGGAGATGTCCTGGTAACGGTTGTATATAGAGGGAATCATGAAAACATAATCCACATTGCTGGCAACATTGGAAGGTTTCAGCTTACAATCTCCCCTGCCCCAGTTTATCTTTGTGTAGTCTTTGTTGCCTGTGGTAAACAGTGTTCTGAGCTGAGATTTTTTTAAGTAATCCTTTRTAAGTTTTGCATAATTTTTGCATTGGCTGGGATCAATTATATTATATGCCAGAAGACTAAAAGCTTATAACTCTTAGGACCATGTTTTGAAATTGCATATTTTGTTTCCACCTACTGTTTATCAACTTTTAAAATGGCAATCTGTAAAATAAATTGTATCATATGTATAAGGAGAGAAAAGCACATATGATAACAAGTATTACCCTTTGTTTCAGACACCCACAAGGGACCTGAAGCACACCCCATATGAAGGAGAAATAGCTAATGCATAAACTCTTCTATTTAGGAATGAAATTTCTTACTTGATAATAAATACATTAAAATAATTTTAAAATGACAAGCAGGGTTGGATACACACCTGTGCAAACACATGCATTTCCATATTTCTTTCACATTATCTACACTCAACATTCTATAGTTTTGATTCTTAAAACTTATTTGAATTAAAAAATGCATCAATTCATTACTTGTAGCATAAATGATAGTTGTAAAATTGATCTTCTGATAATAACTTTGCCAGAGCCATAGTATAYACACGAGAGAGGCAAAGCAAAGCCTTAAAACTATACTCCTCTCTCGATCTCAAACACTCACTTCATCAGTGAGAAAAATAGTTCCATGGAAACCTGAACAGGAATAGTCCATGAACATTAAACTTACCAACACTTGAATTCATGTCCCCGTTCTCAGAATCTGCTCCATGTTGGTTGTTAGAGGCATGATAGTTGCTCATAGCTTCTAATTTTATCTTTTTCACCTTCATTGCTTCAGCAATAGCTGCATTGGCAGCAGCTGCAGCAGCTGCAGTCAGACCTTAAAAAAAAATAAATTAAAAGCAAAGTAATTCAAATTYAGACTTTTGTGTTTAAGAGTCCAAGTCTTTCCATAGCACATATACAAAAGTATATCAGAGTATCTGATTCCTTTATGTAATACTGGTAATATATTTCTACTCCAAATCAACTAATGCAACATTAACACAAAGGTATAGATGTTTGTCAAATTCTTGATTTGATTATTAGCAGAAAAGTAACACATATTGCACAGAAGTGGAAATGTGAACTGGGTTAACTTTTCAATACAGTTAAAACATTCCACTTTCTGCTGAAAATCCTCTACAGGTTCCTAGAAGGAGACAGAAAGTTGGAGCTGCAGATTAGTTAGAAAGCTTACATCCAGTACCCAAAGTCTCTTTACTATATAGCACATCATACTCATTCTTTTCGGCCACCATTTCTCTTCCGTGGTCTTGCAGTATCAACTTTCTCTCTCTCTCTCTCTCTCTCTCTCTCTCTCTCTCTCTCTCTCTGTGTGTGTGTGTGTGTGTGTGTGTGTGTGTGTTAACTGAAATCACTTCCATGACTGCCCATTTTCTAATGAAATTCTCTTCATATTCTGGAGTCTTAACATCCATACCCTGGGCTGTGATGATGCCTGCTTGCCTCTGACTATAAGGACTACGTTTACATTTCTGTATTGGTACCCAAAACATTGTACTGTATATATCTGCATGTGCATTTGTTTTCCTTCTAAAGTATTTAGCTATTCAGTGGCAGTGGCTAAGTATTCTACAGCTGCAGGGCTCAAGATGTAGAAAAATAAAATACAAAAGCAGTTCTGCAAATAATTCACTACCATTTATTAGATATATAAGTACTGATTTGAGTGACACGAGTGTATTCTGTTCACTCTAACACAGGGTCTAAAACACTATATTTAGGCCTAGTTTGACCACTGTCTCTTCCTGTCTTATACACTTTGGTCATTTATGGAACAGTGTATAATAATAGATGTGATCCAAAAATAGAATTTGAGGCGAACACTTGGAATACCAGAATGCAAATGCCAGTGATCAGTAGGATATCATGTGCTTCCCTGAATACTTCTGACACTGCTGCTCTAGAAATTCTCACCACTGTGTTTAAGCCTTCTGAATTTATCTGGATGATTTATTCCCACTCCCAGTTGCTAGAGAGAATGAACATACCTCTTCCTCCCCACTAATCACTACTCCCTAGTTACCACAGCAAAACGCTGCTGCCCATAGAATTACATGGAAATCTTTCTTAGTGGAAATCTTTGCTATAGAATAGGTGCATAGGGGACTCTGCCTTCTCTTCAGATAAGCGCAAAGGAGTCTTGAACACTTTTATCCTAAGTCAGTCAGATCTGTAGGTCAAACCTTTGCTTGAAAACCTCATAACCACTCCTTAAAAGGCATTGATCTAAATTCAAAGAATCCATCTGGCTCTAGCATGAGTATTTGCTGTCTTTCAAGTCTCAACTTGAACAGATTCTCTCTCGTCTTCCTCTGATTGAATTTTCTCCTCGATTACTCATTTCCTTCAAAGAATTTTCAGAATATTTCCTTTCCTGTTCCCTTTAAATGCTCTGTCTGTGTCCCCCCCCCAAAAAAAAATTTCCCTTGATTTTTGCCTTTTAACAAAGAGGAATATCTTGTTTTTCCCTTTCTTCTATTTTCTGGTGGTGACTTTCTCCAATTTATATCTCTTCTCAGCCTCACAGCTTGGCTTTATGCTAAGGACAATCTAGTAATTGCATTAAAAAATGAAGACTTAAGAGGTCATTCCATAATACTCAACAAATTACAAATAACACARTCCATAATTGTTCAGGAACTGGTCTTGGGAAAACCAATGGATCATTTTGAGAATAGTTTCACCTTGTRTAAAATCAAACAAAGCCCAAAGAAGAAACATAATGACCAGGTAAGAAAACTATACAAAGAATAGCATATTCTGTTCACTACACCATCACCTGTTGTGCAACGTTATTCCTCTGTAAGCAAGATCCAAGTGTTGGCGTTCAGTAGGAAATATGGGTTACCTACTACCATATTCTAGATTATCATATCTGTTTAATCCTTTAATTATCACAACTACTTTAAATAATGCTATTATATTCTATTGTTGCAAATTTGTTTCAGAGCTTTTCTAAGTTTTGCAATTCTAATAGAACTCCAAAAGTTCTATGTGTCACATTCAACCATATACACATATGCACGTGATCACATGTTTGATATAATTTGACTGGCATGAAATTTAACRTTCTGATTTCTCCTAGAGTAGCAAATTGTGGTATATGAAACAATTACAGGTTTTGGTTCTACTAGCCTTCATTGTATTTGATTTTCTATATCTTAAATTCAACTGTTCTTGTCCGCATCTACCACTGCTGCAACTKCAAACTCTGATTTATTCCACAARTCCTGATATGCTTTCTTTTTTTAATAGTCTATTTCAGAAAAGAGCAAAAGAGCAGACCAGTTCGTTATCCACTGGTACACTTATGAATAGAACTGTACAGACAGAGCAGGTTGTATTTAGGAGTGTGTGTGTGTGTGTGTGTGTGTGTGTGTGTGTGTGTGTGTGTGTGTGTATTCCTAAATACAACATACAAATCCTCTTATGCATATATGCATATAATATCAGTTTAGGACAAAAAAAGAGACTAAGAATTTAAAAAAGAACAAGAAGGATATATCGGATGGTTTAGAGAAAGACAAAGGAAAAGAAAATAATGTAATCATAAAATAATTTTAAAATTATATAATGAGTTTTAGTCCCATTCATTCCTCTCCCTCAACTTTTCAGACTCATCTCCTATTCCACCRCCTGCCCAGCTTTGTGTACTGTTCTCTGTTTTATAAGCCATGGAGTCTAATTTGTATTACACATGATAGCTGAAGGTGCAATGAACACATATATTTAAACATGAGCACAATGGGTACATATAGCATACATACGGTACAACAACTTAACAACTGTCACTCTCCCAACCTATAATCTTTTATTCACGTAGGACTCAAGATGGTCATAGAAAGTGAAGGCATGATCAAAGCATTCGATGTCTATTGTCAGAACCAGATGTGACACTTTAGAGGGTCATCAGGGTTCTTAGTGGACATTCCCCGACAATACATATGAAAACAACCCCCATGACAGACTAACTTCTGTGTCCCCCCCCCAAATAAACAAATTTCAGTTACTCGAGTGGATTACATCATGTTCTCTCACTTCAGTTTTTGAACATGTGGGTATGAATTCGTGGAGACGCCTCATCCCATTTGGACAAGAATTCACCTTCCAAGTATGTGTTAGAAACACTCATGGAGCTTTTTAACTGAACACATAGGTCCATCACCACTCTCTACCATTCTGACTCAGGAGGTCCGATGTGGAGAGTCTGAGGCTCTGCACTTGTGTATTATAATTATAATACTACTGCAGAACCCATCTTGTCATCTAGCAGTCTTCATATATAATCGGGGAAGAGGAACATAATCCTTTGTTGTCTTTTTAAAATATATATAAATGAGAGAAGAAGGTGTAGCTTAAGGAGGAGGGGATTATGGCTACATCCTTGGGTCATAAAATCATGAGATGATGGATAGATTCTTAGTATACTTAACAACAAATGTTACCACCGTGTTTTCTGTAACCTGTCACTGAAAGCTCAAGTCATGTTCATACTTGCTCACTTGGAGAGCCACAAGAAAAATATAGCAGTCAATCTGACCATATTTTAAAAAGTACATGAACAGTTTTTTATTTGTGTTAGATTGCACTGAATACACAAGGGAGAGTAAATCTCATTAATTTAATGTAAAACTCGACTCTCCATAGGTACTTTGTGCCTAAGGTTTGTGAGGATCACATGCCATTTGGCAGCCCCATACATTTATTATAGTTCCCTTTGGCTTTCACACTGGCCTTTTCCTTTCAAATCTCCAAGGTAATCCTCAAATCCTCTGAACTTATTGTCTCTAGTGAAAGCATAGTTTTAATCTCATTGTAGCCTCACATGGAGGTTGTATTGTAGATGTATTCCACTAATTAACTTCCTTTTTTAAAAAAAAGAAGACAGGGAAAGAAATGATTTACAGAACACCAAAAATTCCAACCATGACAAATTTTTTATAAAGCAAATAATTATTCTCTGGGGGAAATACTAGTAATCTTTAATATGTACCATTCTCCTTAATCCCCTCTCTAGCGGTATTAATGAGGAGCCTAGCTCTGTTCTGCCTCAGAGTCATGGAATGTTCTGCAACCCCTGCTTCCAGTTCTCAATCCAAAGTGTCTAACATGTCATATTACCACTGCTTTTAACTCATCCTAGTCTAAACAACTAATTTTCTTTTTCAGAGTAAGTCCTTTCGGTATCTCACAATAAAGTGGGGAGGAGTCAAAAGATTTCTTTAATATAATAGTTTTTATTTTCATGTAAAAGTAATTGGTGAGAAATTTATGCTAAAATTTGCACAGTGTTGCTGTTTTATAATGAATGCTTATTAACCATGTGGAATGTTATGGCAATGACCTTCAAAAGTGAATGTAAAAATCAACATGGAAATATAAACTCATTATATCCATCTCTAAAAGGAGAGAGAAGAGCCAAAGCAACCCAACCAGTTGAAATGTAAAATGATTACATTGAAAATAATCAATATAAGAAGATAGATGATAAGATGAGCAGATGAATGAATGAAAAAATGACTTCTTACAATAAGAAATAATTAACTCCTTGATTCCATTCACTAAACATGCTAAACCATTATCAAAGGTCTTAGAATGAAGCAGTTTAGCTATCTTAGCACATGTTTGATTTGACCATCCACTTGGATCAATTTTATCGTATAATCACTGAATACAAACTCTGTGTGCTCTGTTGATGTGAAGCCCTTGGTATTTCAAATACAATACCAGGGGTCTAAATTTTGGAAGAGAAGCAAGCATTGTTACTATCTAAATGCATCCTCTTACTTTACAAAGAAAGCAATTATTTTCTGCTTTCAACTTTCGTTAAATAGCCTTTAAATTCTTTCAAATGCCATTAAGCTATCCTGATCACCCTTTTAAAAAAAGAATAAGTATCTCATTATATTTATTTCAAATAAGTTAGTGCCCTTAGTATAAGTAGAAGATTACAACTGTAGATTATAAATATCAATAAAGAAGACATATTGCTGTCAAATCCTTTCTCTGATCTGTTTGTTTGCTCATTAACTTGAAAAGCCCAATCTTTGATCTTTGGTTTCAAAGACATCAAGATGACTTCCAAATGTTTGATATGCTGTCTACTTTTACATTGAATTCCATATAAAATGCATTTTTCGAATCCTAATGGTTAAAAAGTTATGTTCCATTGAAGAGACGGTAAGTATTCAAATATTCCATATGACCCACTATTTATTAGTCTACGTTGCTTACTACAACCTAGGAGAAACAAGCTTAAACATGCAAGAAATTATGGTCAAGCATAGTTATTATTAATATTCTGGAATTGATAAGTTATTTATGCCTGGCATTCTTTCCCCCTGATTATTCAGGGAGACAGGAGGCTTATAAATATCTCATCACTCCACCGTCACAGAAATTTCCTCGACAGTGCTCATGCACAGCTATTAGCAATATGAATCTAACCATTACAAGGAGGAGGAAAATCGAACATGTGGCATTAATACGCAGCCCTGGTTCCTAACCATCTGATAGGCAGATGGTGTGAAGCGGCTTCTCCAGCTGAAATGAAGGGGCACATCATTTAAAGGCTTGTTTGCATTCTAACTGATATCACTGCCGTATTGATATACGCGATGCATCATGGCAGGATTTGAACAATCTAGTTTGCTTCAGTCATAAATGTTTACAGCCCTGTTTTTTTTTTTAATCTTATAAGCATGTTTAGAAGAGTGCATTTTTAATTTATGAAAGCTATTGTTTACTTCTGTTCTACTAGAAGATTAGTAGAAAGCTGGAATATTAAATTACTTCAACCAGAGCAATATAACCAAGACAGATGAATAAAGCAGATTTCTATTTTCAATAAGGATGTTAGTAAAGGAATTTTAAAATTAGCCCAGGCATTTTTTGTGCATTAAGTACATTTATTCATTTAAACCTTCCAGCTATTTTTCCCCCAAGTGGCATAGAGAGGAACTTAATGCTTTACATAGTCATTCATTTAAAACKCTCACTGTGTGCAATTAATCTTGTCTAACAATTCAATTCAGAAAGTAAAACATCAAAAAGCATAGTTCAATTCAACACTCATTACTGTGAGGCAATCTTTCTGCTGCTGACAGTTCCTATAGACTTTGAAACGCTATGTTGAAGGTGCATTGTAAGCCCCATATGAGTCTGAATTACAACTCAATTGAAATCACTCCAAGACACAGAACCCTTGGCTCAGTACGGCAACTTAAAAACACCAGTATCTTTTCTTTTTTTCTTACTCTACTTTTTTCTTATCCTTATTTAAATACCAGCTGTCCAAAAAGTGACACTAATCTCCAGTTATTTTATTTCTTATTACTTTCTAAATAAATTAAAAATGTGATTGAGCCATGTCTGTTCTCATCTCGAATGCTTAAATTGCAGAAATTATAAGCTAC
>BDUI01004339.1:929-33224 GCA_002335545.1 Apodemus speciosus
AGATTCCCTACAGGAGTAGAGCTTCCTTGGTTGGATTGCTGGAGCCTAGATGGTGGTGCTCTCAGTCCACAGGGCTCTGTCTGGTTAGCTGTCTGAGGTGCCCCGAGGCAAGGTGGCTGCTTCTACTGTATACCAGGCACAAAACGCACAGAGTTGGTCTTGGCCTCTGTACCTGTACCTGGTCCCTGCTGTTAGTAGGCTGTGGTGCCCTGAGGCAAGGTGGCTGTCCTGCCTGGGGATCCCGGCCCAGGCTGAACAGGTCTCCGGGCGAGTTGGCAGCTGAGCAGGTGATCTCAGTGGCCACCTGCCGTTCAGACCAGATGCAAGGTGGCTGCCTGGGTCAAGGTCCTGGGTCCAGAGTGCCCAGACCTGAGCGAGTTGTTGTCTGCGCGTGTCGGCGACCGCCTGCAGCTCTGACCTGAGGCAAGATGGCCTCACTTAATTTTTCAAAAGGACTTTCTGTTACTCTACAACATGCCTATAAAATAATCCTGTTTCTTATATACTTCTTAAGTATATTTTTCAAGAATCAATTGACTGTACACCATGAGTTCTTTATGAAATTGGCTTGTATTGTCATGTCAACTTACAGGTGCTTGAAAAAAACTAAGGTTTCAGTGATTTTTATGCCAAATATTTAATTAAATCTTAGAAATAGGCTTAATTTATATTTCATGCAAGCTCTGTGTTCTTGGTGAACTGAGAAATGTACTAACTAAAAACTAAACAAAGTTTCTATGATATTTAGGTCTAGGAGACAGGCCAAACTTTTGTTCAAATTGAAAAAGTAGGGAGGATATTAAGAGGCATGAAAGACTGACAGGAAAGGACAAAAAAATCAAAATGTAGCAGGAACACTCAGAGTCAGGGTGAGCCTACAGTGGTCTTTCATGGTTCAGGGTTGGCGTCAGAACTTCAGATGGTTTTAAACCTTCAGATAGAAATCATCCTTGAGTTTGAAGCTGACAAAAGCCATAGAAATAACGTAATTTTAATATGAGGAATTAGGTAAAGAAATCTTGATATATCAAGGATGTGCTCTGTTTTCAAACGAGACCTTTACCTATACCCTATGATAGTTCCCAATTATAGAGCGAGGCTTTTGTGCTTATCCTTCAGCACAAATACAGAGAGAACAATGAAACCCATCACAGAAAGGATCTGTCCTTAGTGCTTCGGGGTAAGCAGAATGTGGGTCACGATTGCTGTGGACAGGATTACAATGGTTGGAAGGTCAGTCAAAAGAGGTTAATCTCCTCAAACCATCAAAACTAACACTAGTTTCTACCAATTCTTTAAAAAATATTAATACCCATAGCTGGAAATAATTATGCTCAGAAAGAATTATTGATCATAGTCTACATATTCTAGGTACACCCATCTACGTTTTTCTAAGCCCTCTCTTTATTTCATTCATATACCTTTATCCACTACATCATTTAAAATTTTGTGGCAGTTATCTCAAGCATAAAAAATCTTTATTTTTGAGCATATCTGAAGGTTTTCTCACATTACTGCTATATTTTCAAAGCAGTACTTTTAAAAATGTTTATGATTACTGAAGAAAACCATTATCATCTTTACTTGAGGTCAAAAATGTTTTCATGCTTATGGTAGAAATGTACAAATAAATAAATGATTGACAAATATATGATAGATATAGATACACCTATACATGTAATGCATATATATATTATATGTACATACATAATTAGCAGAGAATGATGTATACATGGTAAACAAAGTGGTAGTTATATAGAGAGAAAGATTGATATGTAGAAGAAAGACTATAGAAACATAGATACATTGATACAGGATTGAAAGATAGATGATGATGGATAGATAGATAGATAGATGATAGATAGATAGATAGATAGATAGATAGATAGATAGATAGATAGATAGAGTGATAATTTGATTGAAAGATAGGTTGCAAGGCTCATATTTGTAAGAATTTCAATACAGACTACCTGTCATCTTGACAACAGATTGTTTGGGTCACCATTAGAAGTTGCATAAAATTAAAATCTATCCAAGAATACAGTGAGCCTTTCTCTACCTACATCTAACGCTAGGCTCTGTTCCATGTGTTCAGTCTTCCCTGAGTGTCTGAGTTCATGAAAAATAAGGAAGTTATGTATTATTTCTGAGCAAATATATAAAAATAATTTTTAAAAATATTATTACATATTTTACCAAAAATAAATCTTACCAGTTTTCCTAATAAAACAATGAACCACAATTCAGTGGAAGGGTAAAACATTAGTTACTTTATGAATTTAGAAATAATGAGCCATCCTAGTTGGACCTAAAGAGGCTTCTTGTTAAAACACTGTAGCATGTATTTGTGAAAATCTAATTTGGAATAAGAGCTTCTGATTCAGTCAGTTGAGAGCTAGGAGAAAGTGGACCTTATGATAAGTACACTGATGAGGATCAGTGTCCACAAGTAAGGATGCAGAAGAMACATGCAGAATTGGAACATGACAGTAGAGGACATAAAGGCCTTATACCAATATATAGATTATCTAGGGGCATTAAGAAGAAGCTACACATATTTGTTTAGGATGAAATATAATGCGATAGTTAATATTATCAAATTATCGCATAGTATACTAGCCAGGAATAGAGAGCTCTCTGGCCATGCCCATGGACATTATCTCTCTTATATTCATTGAGGTTGGATAGTCTCCCCTCTCTGGGTAGCATCATTCACTAGCTAAGATTTTTGACTCTATAAAGAAAGGATAAGAATTGAGCAGCACCATAATCCACCTATCTCTACTTTCTGGCTGTTTTTGTGATACTAGCAGCTGCTTCAAAGTGCTATCATCTTGACTTCCCTTCCATAATAGACTGTGAGCAAGAATAAGCTTTCTTGCTCTTTTTTAAATTTCTTTTCTTTCTCTCTTTCTTTTTAAAGGTTTATTTATTTATTATATGTAAAAACACTGTAGCTGTCTTCAGACACCCTATAAGAGGGAGTCAGATCTCTTTACAGATGGTTGTAAGTCACCATATGGTTGCTGGGATTTGAACTCGGGACCTTCAGAAGAGCAGTCAGTGCTCTTAACTGCTGAGCCATCTCTCCAGCCCAACTTTCTTGCTCTTAAGTTGCTGTTTTCAGGATATTTTTTTCAGACTTGTAGAAGAGAAAATAGAGAGGTAGTTAAATGATGCTAGAGTTTAACAATTCAGTGTGGTATTTTGGGGAAGGATAGCAAAAATATGGCAAAGAAGGAAAAAGAACTGGAAATAGTGTAGATTCTGCGTAGATCCTTACAAGAGGTTAAATTTGGGGTGCTGGTCAAGATAAACAGTATGATGAAATGCATGATTATTGGTTTATTTCGTTTTTTCCTGAGAATATAAGAATATCTTGCTGTTTAATATAGCTTCATTCAGGAAAATAAAGTCCAGAGGAGTTTGCTATGCTGATGCTCTGTAGTCTGCAGAAATATGTGAACATGAAAGTGATGAGTTTCATTGGAGTACAACAGTGGGAAGTAAGGAAAACTGCTTGTGATCTTGACAGTGACAATTGGAGCTCTGGCTGGTATAGAGGACAGGAGAAGAGGAAGCTGGACTCATCAAGCTGTTTTCTGCAAACACACACACACACACACACACACACACACACACTTTATTCCTAAAGATTAGCTACCAGAGATGATTAATTCCATATATTATGTGTTGACTTTTACTGTGTGTCAACTCACTATTCCTGAGCCATCTTCTCATAATCTTCATGTTTTTATATCACCTCATTGCTTACTCAGCAATACTTTGGGTGGCCCATTCTTTTGGCTTTCCTTTAAATATATCACTTGATAGAAATAATTAGGGAGTTTGAGCATTTTTCAGCAGCAAGAGTCTTTATTACCCTTTAAGTATACAGAAATATCCTTTCTCCGTCATAGAGCCAAACAGAGTGGGCCATGACTGCCATCTCAGTGAATTAAAATACTTTTAAAAATAAAAGGAGTAGATTTCAAAAATGTTTAGCTAAAGAAGTTCTCTAGTTGACTGAACATTTTATAGACAATTCACCACCAATATAAAGTAAATTTACCTAAAAGAAGCTATTTAGAATACATGTATACAATGATAGTTGTTAAATTTACCCAACTGAATTAGTCCTAACTTCAGTCCAAATATGTGTACCACCAAGCTGATGATATCTGGAAGGATGGCAGTACAGCAATACCATCAATGATAAGAACATGAACAGGACCAAGTTAAGATTCTCAAGTTGTTAAGATGCATAAAGAGCCTAACTATGAATACTTAGCATTTCAATAAATGCTATGCAGAAAATAAACAAGGTTTTTTCAAAACAGAGTAGTATATATATATATATGTTAACCTGAATGGGATGCCATTTTAGACAAGGTGGTTAGAGAGAACCTTTCCAGAAACATGACATTTTAACAGAGGAAGTAAAGATTAGCATAAGCCCATTGGCGATAGAAAGAAAAATGAAAATGTAGAAGAAAAAGACAGCATGCTCTACAAAAAAAAAAGAAAGAAAGAATGGTGAATACCAAGACATATTCTTAGAAAGGGCCCAGTTTTGAAATAGGAAAAGGGCATATTTTTAACTTCTGCACAAGAAGACACCATGGTGGGACAAATGTTTATGATTCAATAACCTTTGGACCCAATAACCTCTTTCACATAATCACCAGCGTTCTCTCACCT
The DNA here is from genome assembly GCA_002335545.1 of Apodemus speciosus. Classification (NCBI taxonomy): domain Eukaryota; kingdom Metazoa; phylum Chordata; class Mammalia; order Rodentia; family Muridae; genus Apodemus; species Apodemus speciosus. The sequence goes on from BDUI01004339.1 coordinate 5,631, forward strand.
GTGTTCGGAGCTATCACAGCTCAGGAGCTGGCTCACTGCATCGAGAGCATCCCTTAAGCTGTCCACTCAAAGGTCAGTTGGCTTTGTTCCTGCTATAGTATGTTTGATCCAGTATGACCTCAGGGGTGATTTTCAAGCTCTCACCTGAAGCATTCTTTCTGAATTCCAAGTATCAATGTTGTGAGAGTCCAGCTTTTTGTGTGGGAGCTACTGCGAGCTTTATTCTGGGTAAGACCTGGGTCTTCACTTGGAAATCCACAGAGCTCGCATTCTGGGAACTCTTTTCTCTCTGCTCTCTTAATTCTCAGTATTCAGTCTAAATGATGGGCAGGAAGGACCAGGCTCATCTCACTCATGCAACGATTAATAATCTTCTTGAATAAGCCAGCCTCATTTTATTCTTCCTTATAAGCCCAGAACTAGATGCCTAGATTAAAAGGAGGGGTGCTAAACATGATTTTTTTTTTACTTTTTTAAATGATTATATTATAATGTAACCCATGAACATTAAAGGAAACTCAAAATCCCATGTCCATAAGTATTCTAGCAACACGTTGCTCTAATAAAAGTCTAACCAAAAGCAACTTAGCAGAAGAAAGGTTTATTTATATTATGCTTTCCAGTTATAGTCACAGAAGAAAACCAGGAGAGGAACACAAAGTGGAAACCAGGGAATATTGCTTGGTGGCTCACTTACTACCCTTGGACTCACACTCAATCAGCTTTCTTATACCACCCAGGGCCACTATCCCAAGAAACAATACTATTCAGAGTGAGCTTGCCACTTCTGAAGCAATTAATTACTAAGATGATCCACATAGACATGCTCATAGTTCCGTGTGATCTAATGGTATTCCTCCATTGAAGCTTTCTGCTCAAAGGATTCTAGGCTTTGACCAGTTGAGAGTTAAATCTCACTATGCCACCAAGTACTGTTAAATAAAAAACAGTTCCTTGCTTATTCATCCACATTTTCCCTATGTCCATTTTCACAGTCAAAAGTTAGGTCAGTAATTAACAATAAATTCTGTGTGAGTTGAAAGACTAAATGATCACTGAATCCTGAATTTTCCAATCCCTGTGATGAGTATCTGTGATGTGAGTGAATGAATGAACACATAAATAAGTGAGTTATGTTAGCAAATTCACTTTTATATAATTACATCTTAATAGTATATACTTTATGGCAGAGATCCAGCCATTACCTTAGACCTGTACATATTTCATTTAAAATATAAAACCAACCATTATTTATGTGCCATTCTGCTTTGTGGCTCTAAAATATAGTCGATCAGAATAAAACATAATTGCATTTTCCAAATGAGCATATTCTATTTTCATAATTAAACTTGCATCTCTACATTTCTCTTATTAGAAACAGCCAGGCTCCTAGAAATTTCTTTTAATGGTTCTAGAATCAAAGCAGTCATTTCATTCTGTCAGTAAGTCTGAATCCTTCTGGGTTTTCCTTTTGCATCTGTTAGTTGGTTCTGAAGTTCTACCCTGGGGTACAAAATTCTGTTTTACAAAACCACCTCCCTTATGTAAGAATTTCATTTCAATTTTACATTTGTAAAAGAATTTTTCTCTTTAACTGAATACCCACCTGCACAGTTAGAGAGGAGACACTGGAGACTCACCTGCTCTATCTCTAAAGAGCAAACACTACCTTCTAGCTAGACAAGAAAATGAATTTAAGGTAGTATAAATTATTTAACACAAATCCAAATAGAATGTCACCTAAGTTCACTAGATATTAAAGCAAGTCACCATTCTCTTGAGAAACACATGGGGAACTTGACTGAGAAACATGCTAACTAACTGCACTTCTGCAGTCCCTCCTGCTTCTAACCTATCTCTCTTCGACTCTCTTGGGCTATATCTATTTGTCTGTCTGTCTGTCTGTCTGTCTGTCTGTCTGTCTGTCTGTCTGTCTGTCTATGTGTGTGTGTGCACACAAGCACTCGCATGTGTGAAAGCCAAGGATCATCTTCAGGTCCTCGTGGTCCTCATTGCCCTTGAATTTGATCTATACTGCCTCAGAGATCTTCCTGTCTCTGCCTTCCATATTTGGGAATTCAAATTAGGACACCATGCTCAACTTACAGAATTATCGTAATGTCCTATGACACTGAGGCAAGTGCTATATGACTGAGCTATCTCTCCAGCTCAAAGCAAAGTCCATTAAACTGGATCAGCTGTATCCACTGATAAATTTCATTTCTGCTTGGTTACTTCTGTATGGTTTGAATCTTTGCAAGAAGGAAATGGAGCTCAAGTAATGATCACAGTCTTCTATTTGAGGACAAACATCTTCTTCATGTCATTGCAGTTCTTAGAAACTATTATTTTTGACAAGAAGAAAACATTTTGGTGTAAAATATTATTATATACATTTGTTACTCCAATACTTCAGTATTAAAGTCAAATATACTATACTTGATTACAATATATCATTAGTAATACAGTATTCTTTCCACATCAGGGACCAGATCTTTGGAACAGAAGAGTCTAAAAAACAATGTCAGTTAATTAATCCATCCTATTACTCTAAAACCTTTGTGAAAGCTAAGAAAATTGCTAATGTAATACACGCCCAATTAATGGAATCAACCCTATTTTCAAAGTCTTGTGCCTCCTCATTACCTTAAGTTCCCAGACACCTTGGAGCAGCACACTCTGTTAAGGAAACACTAAAATCATAAGTGGTCATTGTGTTCTAACATCACACAACTGACTGACTTGAAAGTGAAAATGTAGACAAAGGTGAGTACATAGATCATGTATTCCCACCCTTGTATAAGAAAAAGTGTTCATCAGCACTTGCAAGTATGTGTGAAAGTCAGATGACAACTTACATGAGGTGATTCTCCTATTCAACACATGCAAATCTCAGGGATACATGCCAGTCTGTCAAGCTTTTGTATCAAATGCCTTTACTCAAGAAACCATCTTTCTGACTTTCAAGAATGGTGGATCTTACACGATGACATTCTTTTAGCCCACCAATAAAATGGGAGAAGGATAGGTGTCACTTTCACCATTACCTCCTTTGTTTTATTTGGGGCCTTTTGAAACAAACATTACAAAATGTAATTGATGATCTGACCAACTGAATAGATAGTTATGTCACATTCCTTATTTAACTTTCCAAACAAAATAGGGAAAACATAAAATCTGTACCAGGCATTGTTTGACATGGAAAACTTTCATAAACTCACCTTTCATGTTTCTGGTTTCACCTGTTCTTAGTAAATCACATGACTATATGAATGCTTTCAATCTCTTGACTCCTGAGTTCTTGAAATTCTTTTCTACTATAAGGTACTTCTTAAAAATATGTGTGTATGTGTAGGTGTGTGTGTGGGTGTGTGTATGTGTGTGTGTATATTTGTATACATGAGCTTGCAAGCATTCATGGATATGAATGTCTGCACATAGCACAAGTGAGAAGGTTGCAGGACAAACTCAGGTATCAGTCGTCAGTGCCCACCTCGTTTGAGGCAGGATCCCATGTTGTTTGACTCTTGACCTTGAGCTGTGTGGATTTTTCCCATCTCTGAATCCCATATGTTAAAGGGGCAACTCAGTTTCCCTTCCACCCAACTAACTTAATGAGTTAAGGTTCTGTTAGCTTTTAATTAACATTTCTGAAATATAATAACAACTCACTGAACTTGTTTACATGTACATATTTGCTTCTCAGCACATATTAACCTAGTGACAAGATTAAAGTCAAAGTTATACATTCACTTAGCAATTGCCATTCATTTTAAATCAATTTCTCTTCCAATAAATGCAATGTCCATCTTCATTAAGCAATTCAGCTGTATCGAATTCTTCCTTGAATTTATACGATGATACTTTTTAAATGATCTGAATAGCCCGGCACAACCCTTTAATTCTGCAAATTAGAATCCAAATGTCATTCAGGAAATTGAAAATCAACTTTTTATTACTTTAGTGGAAAGAATTCATACTGAAATCTGAACAATGGCCATGAAAAGTTAATAAATAAGACTAATGATAGACTACAGTAATTTAAGAACAATCAGACACTTCAACTGCTTATAACTAATGTATAAAGCTTTGAGAAAAGGAAGAACCAGTATTGGATTTCCATGTTGAAATTCTAAAGTCTCTGATCAAATTTATCAAGAATCTATTTCACATTGCATTCACACTCACTGCATAAGCACACTCATTTCTCATTTTAAATACAATTATTACTGATGTAAAGTTTTAGAATAAGAGTCAATATGCAGGTTTTGAAGCTCTGTTCAACCTTCTGTAATTTACCATTTTCTCCCAAAATGTAAAGTATTCCTTTCCAAAACTTCTGTCATTGAAATACTAATACAGTGAACCCTCATAATTCAAAGAGTGATTTCATTCTCGGTTAAAAAAATATATCTTCCTGCTACTTTGGAATGGGGAAATAAACAACATATTATAGGCAAAGAGTAAATGATGTTTTTTGTTTGTTTGTTTGTTTGTTTGAAAACAGGAAGGTACAGTGATGTTTGATAACCTCCTAATGTACAGGATAGGACTGGGAGCCTTGGTTAGAAACTATGCTGTGCCCACCTTTATCCTGCATGGAAACTGGAAATCTGAAAGGGCAGGATATGCTTCCAAAACATATAAGGGCAGTGCTGATCTTAATTGAGCTGGAATAGGTGTTCTCAGTAGATTTCTTGAAGATCAGAAAGTACTTTCAGTGTTACCTGAGGGCAATGAGACACCAGGACTGCTCCATTTTTTAGAGGATTAGCCAGATATCAAAAAAATCAAAGTGACCTATAATTATTTGTAGGAATGCTTCTCCCTGCTCTAACCCACCTCACACATGCTTCTAAAATATTCCTCTAAGGAAGTTTACATGTGACTTATGTTCAACTGTACAGATACTCTGGAGAACTCAGATCTCTCAAAGAGCATAACATATTTCTCAGATTCTTGTTATTCTATGCACCATGCAATTGTCTTTAAATAAAGTACAGCTTTCAGTGCAGCCAATGAGTAGCCAGCCATGCTAATGAGAACATCTTTAAATAGTGTTGTTCTGCTGAGCTTCAAAGTGGAGCCCAGGAGAGAACTGATGGAGCACGGGGACCCTTTTGTAAAGTACTAAAAACACATTTACAAAAATACCAAAACTACATTAAAGGGAACTTAAGGACACTTTGTTTTGACTACTGGAAACAACAATCCACACGGGGACTCAGGTGGTTAATGTGCTGTACATTATTACTATAAAGCACAAGACCTCCTTCTCTTTGCTGCTCTGAAACTGCAAATTCAATTGATTCTGTGTTGCCCCACAGAAAAGACTCCAAGAATAAATGAGCAAATGCTGCAGTTATCCTTTCAACGCTGGCCAATTCATTCAGCTCTGGAGTATTTATTTATTTTGCCATTAGTCAGTCCAGAAGAAAAGAATGTTACATTGGTTTTTATCTCAGAAGAATTTGAGATACAATGGAGAAAATGCCATGGGCCCCTGCTTACCATAGAAAAACACAGTCTAACCTCTGAAGCAAACCATGTTTCTTGAGTTCCAAGGTGATATGACATATATACATCTAGAGGTCTGTAGTTAATAAGGCTCTCTTTATATTTGAGTCAACATGAAGTTGAGTCAACATGATGCTTTAGCTATGAAAATGTTCTCTTAGATAATATTTTAAACATAAGAGCATTAAATATCTAAGAAAACATGAACAATGCAGACATATGAGCTGCTGGAGTTCATCTTCAGATGAATTTATTTGTACAGAGAACTCATGGCTCCCTAACTTCCTCTCACACAAGACTTAGGTGTACTTCTGTGTCCAGTGTCTTCCCCTTATAATGACTAGGGAAAAGACCCCAACAAAAGAAGGCATCAACAGAGCCACAACCAGTGCTTCATGCGATCTTTGATTTATCACACAGATCTGGCTAATTTGGGAAAAGAAAACCAAATCATTCCTTTAAGTGAAAGTATGGGGGAAGGTTGGAAAGATGGTTCAGCAGGAAGGAACACATGCTGACTAGCTTGAGGACCTGGGTTTGATACACAGGAAATTCTGAGGAAGAAGACAAGTGTTAGATTCTATAGGTTGTACTCTGACCTCCATACCTCTGTTGTGGAACACAAATTAAATAAAATAATATAAATAAATAAATAAATAAATAAATAAATAAATAAATAAATATTAGAAAAAAAGGAAAATACAGAACAAATATTCTGTGCCCAGTGAATGTTCTGTACTTGGAAACAACCTGATTTTTTTCATGGCATTTCAAGTTGCCCTCAACATATTAATAACAGAAAGAAGAATGGATCAAAATATTCTTAGGAAGATCTTTCCCAAAATACTTCTCCCTGCTCAGTATCCTGAACAAAATATTTGCTTCGATTTCTCTACTTTGTCAGAGTTGTGTTGACCCAGGATACCAATCAGTCCTCTACCATCTGACACACTTAGAAAATCCCACAGGGATTTCATTTCTCAAAAGAGAAATGACAGTGAATAGTTCATGTCTAGACAATTTGCTGGCTTATAGAGAGATATTTGAAAGGAAAAGAAATAAAAATGGGGCTGTATATATAACATAATAGTTAAGAGTATTATACTCTGCCAATTCCAGGAAGCCAGACTTATCAGAGAGTCTTCTAGTCAATTTGTCTTGTTTGGAGATGTCCCTTAGAAGTTCTACTGAAGTAGAGAACTTTGAGAATCTGGTCAGTTTGAGGGGTGCCCTGAATCTACTTTAGCTGTTTACTTTCTGTGCGGAAAGAGCTTCTCTCCAGGATGGAATGTTTCACTTCCCTTTAAAACATCTTGTGTCTTAAGAGCTTCCCTGCAAAATGGAAGGTTTTATTTCATCAAAAAATCACATGATATGATGTGGTAAGACAACATAGATAGATAAATAGACAGACAGATAGATGATAGATAGATAGATAGATAGATAGATTGATTGATAGATAGATAGATAGATAGATAGATAGATAGATAGATAGATAGATAAAGGTAAACAGGATATGCTTATCCTTACTCTTGCTGGCAAGTCCATTCCTTTACTGTCAGTAAAGTCCAGTGCTTTGAATTCCACCGTATACTGAAGACCAGTTGTGACATCCAGCCTTCTGAACTGTACAACTACAGGATCCTTGGAATTTGCATTGGTATAAAAGCCATCTTTGAACTAGCTGGACCACAGGAAGCCATTCTAATAAATCCCCTTGAGAGGGAGAGGGAGAGGGAGAGGGAGAGGGAGAGGGAGAGAGAGAGAGGAAGAAGGAGAGAGAGATTCATTATAAGTCCTGTTCTTCTAGAGAACCTTGATTATGCTTTATGCACCATGTTTTAAGTATCATAAGGATATCACCTGCTGCTGTGGGAATGAACCAATCACTCTGAAGGACATAGATCAGGGATGTCTAATGAATATATAGAGCAAAAGCTCACAACAAAAACAAGCCATCTTTCCCTCAACCTGCACTGGCAGTCTATCAGAGAGCTACAGGTGTGAGTGAGAGAAATTGACTTTGCAGAGCTAAGGACCCACAAAGGTAAAACAGAGGTGGAGCTGAGACAAGAGGGCATAAACTCTGGAATCATCACCTACTAGCAGCTGAGCACTTGGAGTTTTGTCATCTCAACAAGGAATCAACACCATCAGTCTGATGTAGCAGGTTCAGACAGATGTGCAAGCACATGATAAAAAAAATGTGCAATTGCAGTTTCCTTTTCCTAACTGTGAAATGTGTTTCTTTACCAGATATATAAGGTCTAATGAAAAGCAATAAAGAAAATTAAGGTGACGATAGTATTTGCAGATTTTCCTATTAACATAATTGCTGTAGACTCTCATCCAGATTTGTTGCAGTGACAGTCAATAGGGACTTAGCTTGTTGGCTTGAAAATAAAGAATACCATTCATATTATAAACAGAGAGGTGTACCTGTTCAAATATCGGTAATATTTTAAATATTTCAACATATTGCTAGGAATTATCTGAAATATTTTTATTTTACATAAAAGATATATGACCCAAATGGAGATTAGAATTTTATGAAGTGAGAAGTACAAATGAAAGTTAAAACATTCATATAATCTTTACATTTTGTTTTCGAGATGGGCTCCAGACAAGAGAATCAATTAGTGGCACTATAACTTGGTCAAAAAAACCCGAACTAAGGGAGATCATAAGGCATATAGGGGTACTGAATAAAGCTGTTGAACTAAATTGATAAAAATTCAAGCTACCTAGTTAAATAGGTATGTTTATTCCCATAGAAAATGCTAGTCTTAGCCTTAATCAGATAATCCTCTCTTTGTAGTGAACAGTGATAAACATAGAGAGGCTTGACTCTACAAGGTGCTGAGATTAATGAACGGATGAGTACACAACCTTTAATAAGGCAATTATATGATAATTTCAAAGATCCAGGGACCGTGCAAAAAAAGAGCTAAAAATATGGTGAGAGCCAAAAGGAGAAAGACTGGGAAATGCCATCTCCTGGTCAAGACACAGACATTGAAAATGTAAACTCAGAGGAGCCATGGGTACCTACCCTGAGTCTGTAGAAGAATGGGTCTATCAACAGGTAGGAAATGAGGGAGCCCCACACCTCACTTCAGAGCTACACGCTACTGATTCATGTAGATAAAGACAAATTTTCTTCACTTGTCTAGCCACTACTGATCCCATTAAGCTGTAATGGGTAGATCCAATCCAGTGCTGACATAGATGGCTCTGGTTAAACTAAATGGGTCACAAAACAAAAGTAAGAGTCATGAGTCTGAGAAGGGTCTGGTACAGAGTAGAGAAGTGGGAAGTAGATAAGAGAGTGTGTGAGTAGAAGTAAACAGAATGCATTTTACACATGTATGAAATTTGTCAGTGAAAAAAGTAGTCAATTAAAAATAAAGAAAAAACTGGCATATACAAATAAGCTACATATAAAAACATAAAACACAGTTATGTAGCTAAAGATATATATACAGAGAACATGAACATTATATACATGTGATTGTAAACATGTACTCAAACACATAACATATAGACATATGAGGCATATACAAAGATCTTGCATATATCAGCATATATATTTGATTATTACATATATATTCTTTTGCACCTTGTTTTCGACTTGACTTATCATGCCATAATGCAACCTGTCTTCCCTGTTTCTGTATCATGTGCATGTAGGCTGTAGAATGCTTTTAATAGTGTAATAGGGTAAGCACAGCAGTTCTACATATGTAACTTTTTTATGTTGATGTGTCAACTGCGAGTAGAATCAAAAATCAAGACATTGAAATGCACTATATATAAACTTATGGACAAAGTACATATGAATTATGATAACAAAAAAGTAACAATAATTATTTTTGTTAAATTGGTGTTTTCAAGTAATAGAGGACTTGAATCAGCATGGAAAACAAAACCAGTCTCCTTTGAAAGCTTATTACTAAACAATTGCTTTTTATGTTTCTCATGTACAGATGCCCCACCATGTGAAGCCCTTGCCGTATTACAGCTATGACCAACCAGTGATTGGGTACTGCCAAGCCCACCAGCCTCTCCACATTAACAAAGCATATGAAGCCGTGTCCATAGAGCAGGACGACAGCCCCAGTTTGGAGCTCGGGAGAGACCACAGCTTCATTGCCACCATAGCCAGGTCGGCTGCACCTGCCATTTATCTGGAGAGAATAACAAACTAACAGCGAAGCTAACTTCTTGATGAAGAGCTCACAGGGAAAGGAAGGCCTCCATCACAAAGGAGATGAGGTGTCCAGCATCCTCCAGTCTCAAGAGTTCATTGCTCCTGTACAGAAGTTTAGGGAATAGTGAGAAACAAAGCTCAAACTGCTTATGAAGTTGGGCAGCTGATAAACCTGCCACCAACCCGGGAGGACACAGAACTTCCTTTGCTTTAAAACATAAAACAAACACAAGCTCTCCCGGATGTAAATAGTCAAGAGTGTTAAGTTCTTATAAAAATAGATTTCACCCTAGCTATCTATAGGTTTGTTTGTATATTTGATTTTTCTACAGTGCATGGTTCCTGGGCTGGAGAACCACAGTTGGAGGGTGGGAATTTCGGGGAAACAACACAATATTTTCTTGTAAGTTGTGCATAAAACTCACAGACATTTTTTCCTAAGTTTTCTTGTTATTTTTCCTTTAAAATCTGGTTTTATTCTTCTATTTGTTTTATTTTTCTTAATTTCTTTGTTGAGTGACTTTCTACTTATAAATATGAGTACTTACACGGTACCAAAAAAAAAAAAAAAAAAAAAAAAAGATTTGGTTTTGCATTGACCTAAAGGTAAAGAAAGTTGACTACAACATTCAATAAACTACTGGAATGAGTTAAATACTTTGAAGTGCATATTCACTCAGTATACATTATAGACAATAGAAAGAACTCTGGTTTATTCCCCCATCATGGAAGGAAACCTGATAACCATACCTGTGAACATGTAGATGGGGAAGAGCCTGAGTACTACCCTCAAAGGAAAGAGGGACTCTGTGAACAATGGTCAGAGGTCCTGTGGATGACACTATCATGGGATGAATTTCTAAACTCAAGATGATGTGTAATATTGCTTTTAAATTTAATTATCACTTAGATTTTGTGTAATTTTTATCAATAAAAGAAAAAATGTTGAAAAATAAAATATATTATTTTGTGGTTGGGATATCATAGCCCATCTTCATACGTGTGGAAAGTTTCTACCTTGTATCAGAATAACAATGTAGGAATCTATCAATGTTCGGTTGGTTGGTTGGTTGGGTTTTGGGGGTTTTGTTGTTGTTGTTGTTGTTTTATTTTAATATTTTATTATTGTTTGATTGTTTTTCTGTGCCCTAGGGTCAGGTAGAGAAGCATTAATAAGTATAGAAAACATATATGAAATGAACCTGAGGTAGTAATATGTTTCAAAACTTATTTAGAGGTATCTGGTATCCTTACTCTAAAAATATGTAATATCAGAAAAATGTACCAATGGGAGAATTACAAACAACTTGATCTTAGAGAAAAAACAGAGATGTGTCTAATTAGTAATCACTCAGAAAAATACATAGTCATCATTTTTAAGATCATTTTTCAAAGGAAATAATGAGGGATAGAGAGATGGCTCATCAGTTAAGAATGCTTGATGCTTCTGCAGAGGACCAGGGTTTTATTCCCAGAACTGACATCTGACTAAACACAGTCTTCTATGATTCTAGCTACAGGATATTCCAATACATTCTCCATAGTTCCCTGTACCCAGATACACTTGCCCACTCAAATACACATACACATACACATACATAGACATAAAAAAGTAAAGTCACCCAAAGGAATCTACCATATGGGATTCTTCCCTGAGGTCATCTGGGGTCCAACTGGAGTAGTTTTATCTTGCTTAAAACAAGATGAAGCAGTGATGTTTATGACACTAAGGCATCTTTTATGTGTTAAGGTGTGGTATTAGACAGCGATTTCAATAGATATCCTTAAGAATGAACTAATTCTAAACTCTGAAACTAACAGTAAATGAGGTTTATAAATTAAAAATCACCGTGTCAAAGTTAGACATAATTATAATACCAAGCCGTCAAAAGCAAATTAAGGTACCAAACATGGACTTTCTTTTCATAATCATTCCATTTGAATACCATTCTAAAATAAAATTGAAGTTACCCTCTGCTTTAAATCAGAAAATGGCAATTGTCCGGTTAGAGGACAATTGAGCTAAGACAGCTTTTATTTTCACCTTGAAAAGTGCCATTATTGCCATTTTTTTAATTTTCTGTTAATATTTAACATTTAAGTGATATGTATTTTCTTAACCATGAATATACAAAGAGCTGGCCTTGGGTTTAAAAGTTAAACATAATTTTTTCCTGTTGAGAATTTGGTTTTAGAATTTAACCAATAAATTTGAAGTGCACATTCCTGAGTTAAAATGATTTTTTTTATTTTTTTGTTGAGATGGATATCTTTCCAAAGAAGGAGGATTTTTTTCAAACATCGATACCCTCTTCTCTATGTCTTACCATCTGACATACCATTCATTACAACTGATTTTCATGTAAAAACCTTGATCAGTGTTGGCTTTGATGTGTTTACTTCTATGTATTGAAACAAAAATCATAACAAATAGGTATTTTTTTCAGTTATTTAAAATTACTGTACTTGGCCAAATATTACCTAAAGTCAAACATAAACAGTGAGGTGAACTTTTATGGAAACAGACAGCATTGTGAAAATATCATAGGGCTTTTACACATGAAAATTTCCAAAGAGCTTTTAGTTTGCATATCATTTGCATGTGACAGAGTAAGTATGCATTGAGTTTTGCAAATGTGTTGAAGCTTAGAACAGGTAAACAAGAAAACATTAGAAAGCAATTTCACTTGAATAGTCCTGGAGAAGTCCTGAAATGCAAACTTCAGGCCCAGATATTACATAATGGATAGAATACATTTTCAAAGGAAAAGGGATCTTAAAAAATAGCGATATTTCATCAGAGGGCTTGAAAAATCTAACATTGTATTATTTATCCTGTAAGAAAAAAAAAGAGAGAAAGAAAAGAAAAAAACGATCATCTGTATGCTGGAAGCCATTCAGCCCACACTGCCATCTAGGTGTCTCCTGAGCATGGCCAACACACGTGCCCATGTGGTTCACATTCCTCGTTCTTCTAGTGTTTAGCTATGCAGACTGAATATCTGAGAGAACAGCACATTCCGCTGCTTAGAAGAGTACTATGATGCTGAAGAGGGACCCTAAGTAATGGAGACATTTTCCCACTGTCTTTTAGATGCCAAGAATTATGCTGATTCTACTTAGTGTTCATGTAGGAAGGTTAGGGAGTCCTACCAAAGAAGCCTACCTCTTCTTACGAGAGATCTAATTTTATACTAAAATGTTTAATGAACACCAGAAAGGTCTACAGCTTCTCTTTTGAAAGAGGAAGATTTTTATGAAATAGTCACAAAGCAAGGGAATTAAAGCCAGGCCTACAAGCAAGTATGAACAAAACACGATACAGCTTGGCACAGTCAGTGCCTAAACATGATTATCTCCCTTCATGAATATGCATAGTAACATTGAGTCTCTTTCATTTACTAAAACATGCAGTAAGTTGCTGAGGTTAAAGATTTAAGCATGCTTTGTCTTCTCTTCCCTTTGAAAGTCTGTAGCAATATTTCATATATGACCTTCAGAGACTGAAGACATAAATAATACAAACTTTTACTTGCAGGATACTGGAGAAGAACCAAGCATTTTCTAAAATAAAGCATATATCTATATAGTTATAATATTCTAACCAGTTTTGTTCAATGATGAAGCAGTGAGGACAGTGGATGGAGGTCTCAAGAAGATGCCCCTACAAGCATCTCTCTTTGGCCTCGTGTTATATTTTTATCTACTTCTGAGTAGAGAAAACAGCAGGTCTAAATTACTACAAAATATTTGATTTCATGAAACTGCAGAAATGCTAATTATACAGTATTCCAATCTTAAATCTTTCCATTTTACAGGCAGTCCATAAATAAATAAACAAACAAACAAGAAAATTTTCATTAGCAACCACATAATTTGTTACTCAGCGGCATAACAAAATCAACAGCAGCCACCACCACGACAAGAACATATCACAGAAGGACATCCAGGAAAGAATGTGATATGATGCTGTGATGAATGTAAGCCTAGCTGGCCCAGACAGACACAGAATGTATTGTCAGAATCACAAGCCTTAATAAACAGACTGTATGACATTGTGCAAGACATTGTACACATCCCTGATCAATACATAACTGAAAGTTGGATTTAAGTGAGTCCATACTTAGGATCATCTCCAAGCCCATAAAGCCAGAGAGGGGCAGCCATAATCAGCTTCTGTCTGCTGTCTAAGCCCTAGATAATACAAGCATACTTGACAATGGAGAATGTAGCATTGGAAGCTAAAACTTTTAGGGAACAGCTTATCAAGGTCTTCTCAAGGTCTCATTCCTGCAGCCTTCTAAATCTGAAGTTACTTGGCTTCAGAGCACACCCAGAATTAAACTTGAAGACTCATTTTCACCTCTTATGTTATATGACCTTTAATAAGGAGGTGCACAAGCAGCAAAAAATCTGAAATTCAGGTTATCTATTGTTGAAATTAACATATAAATCAGACAAAATTCTCTTCAACAGATTGGAATCTTGTGTCACAGCATTGCTATAATGAAGTTTTCTGCTTCTTATTTTTCTAGGAGTTCTGAGTTCTTCTTTGATACATCGCTAGAATCTGGGCTTCTTGAAAACTGAATGCCATTCTTTCTCTTGATCATGTTCTCACATACCTTATTTCTGCCTGTACCTTGCCATATTTTCTTACTGAGGCAGCTCTGATGAATTCTCAATAACTTTCTCTTCTTCACATATCCAGCAGGTCCTATTGGTTACAGTTTTAGTCACTGTTCTATTTGTGTAAAGAGATGCTAGCCATGAACAAGGCAACTCTAGAAGAAGAAGAAGAAGAAGAAGAAGAAGAAGAAGAAGAAGAAGAAGAAGAAGAAGAAGAAGAAGAAGAAGAAGAAGAAGCATTCAATTGGACATTTGTTAGGTCATTATCATCACGGTGGGAGCATAGTATCATGCATGGTGCAGAAACAGGAGCTGAGAGCTGCATCCTGATCTGTAGGCTGAGAAAGACTGGACCTAGCATGGGCTTTTGAAAACCTGAAAGTTCACCAATGACACACCTTCTAAAACAAGGTCATACCTCCTAACCCTTGTAATTCTTTCAAATAGTTCCTCTCCCTGGTGAAGAAGCATTCAAATATGTGCCCTCACGGGGGKGGGGGGGTGCTATTCTTGCAAACACCACAGCCATCTTGACTTCCTCTTGAACTCTCTTCCTAGATACTCTCTTTCATCTTTTAGGTGAGAGACAATGAAGTGTGAGTTTCTATTCTTTTAGTATGTGAATTCAGTGGCTTTCAAATGTTACCAAATCTTGGAAGAGTGTTTAAAAGAGATTGGTGTTCTCTATGCCCAAATGCCTGAATTACTGAGTCTAGGATAAAGTCCTAGAATCATCCCATCTAAGAAGATCTCCGCAAATCCTAGGACTATTGATGTACAGGAACTCAAATTCTATACTAATATTTTCTAACTTTGTAACTTTAAATAAATCTTAAAGATGAAGACTAATTAAAATAAACGATAAAAACTGTACACTTATGAACATTTTCTAAAATATGCATCTAGCACCAATAAGTCATGATATTTTATGAAAACCAAAGAGCAATATACAGACATTAGCAAATTCAATACTTGAAAAAAAAGAGAAATATTTCATTAAAACACATTGAATGTTATTCAAGCTTGGCCCCTCTAAATCTGCCCTAGTACAGTAGTCTTCTTTAATTCTGTACTAACTAAATCCCTAAGAACTAATTTCCTGTACAATTCATTTTGGAAAGGTTGATTTAAGGAATGCATTGCTTTTGGCTATAAAGAAAAGTATACACCTTAGCCGATAACTGCTTTCACATTTGCAAGTGACACAGTGTTCTCAGTTTTTTGAAATTCATTCAGGCTTACTTATTTAAATCAGGGACTCCATGTATTTTAAACTAATAATAAATTAAATGTCAAATCAATCTTGGTTAAGTGAGAATGAATAATTAAAATGACAAGAACTTGCTATGAGGAATTGGAAACAGATCTCCCTGTATAGGAGCCCTAGTTTTGTGGACAAGATTGGCTCATTGTTATGACTATGCAAAGCACTTCAGAATGATTATAAATCACCAAGGGACGCAAAGGACTATGGAGAACATTTGGGTGCTAAATTCTAACTGGGCTTTGGTGGTACTAGGTATTACAGTTTGCTGCTCCAGCATTTCTGGACATAGGGGTGACAGTTGTCAGGGGCAATAAGAATAGTAAATACACCCCTTGCATCCTCCGGCCTAAGCAATTTTTAAATTGTTGTTTAGGTTACAGTTTAATTACAGCATTTCTTTCTATCATTTCCTCTCTCCAAAGCGTCTCATATATCCCACTCTGCCTTCCTTAAAATTCATGACCTCATTTCTCCCTAATTGTTATCGCATGCATTTATGTATATGTATATATGTGCATATTCATAAATATAACTTGTTCGGTCCATGTAACAATGTTATTTGAATATTTGTTTTCAGAGTTGACAGTTTGGCACTGGACAACAAGTGGGTGTGTTCTTTCCTGGGAAATCCCCCCCTCCCACTCCCACTCTGCCTCAATTGCCTATAGTTCTTTGCTAAGAGGCTTGTTATAGCCTGGCTTTGCGGGTGTCCCAGAAGAACTCAAAGAATTGCCAACCCGATATAATGTAACAAGAGAGCCTTTATTTGAGTCAGACGCAGATCTCAACCTTTTCCCACCGAGCAGGTCAGGAATGCGTTGCTCCAGTCTAGAGACTAGGAGTTTTTATACACGTGTGTGTGTGCATAAGCAGGGATCTTCGGGCTTTGGGGTTCCATGATGGGGAGGTGACAAGGGAAGCCGTCCCTCAAACTCGATACTGTTTGTTTAGACACCAGGTCAGAATTGTACACCTGGGAGGGGGACTCCTCTGACCTGGGTGCTACCAGGAACTAGCATGTTTTTACAACTGGTCACAACTATCTGGGAACACTTAATTGCCCTTCTCTTATGGCCAAAAAAAGTGGGGCACTTACCTTTTTCAAGGATGTTTGGTTCGTTTTTTTCTCAAGGACAGGAGCCATCTGCACGGGGAAGTGAGGAACCCAGCCTCAACTACAGGAGGCTGGGATGTGCATTCCCAGAGCAGGCATTCCCCTCTGCTGCTCGCGAGGGGATGGGGGTCGTTAGGGAGCGCCACCATGAAAAGGGGTATTGCAATATTCTGGCGCCAGGTTGGGCTCTTTCTGTTTGCCCCCTCCAAAAGGCCAGAGGCATTTCTCCAGGGAAAGTTGGGGAGGGGAGGGGAGCTCTGTGAGTGGTGGGAAAGTGTGGAGGAAGGCTTCCTGCATCTCTTCAGGCTGAGGAGTCATGGGCCTTTTCCCATCCAGTTTGGCATGTTCATTGGTGTTATCCAAGACTGAGGAGTTGATGTGAAAGAGGATTTTAGGGATATCCTAGTTTGCTTTCTGTTGTTATTATTTAAGCCTGACTAAAACAAACTTGAGGAAAAAGGGGCTTATTTCATCTTCTATTTCACAGTCCATCAAAGATAAACCATGGCAGGAACTAAAGGCAAACATGCCAAGAATTCACACCTGAGATGGACCCTGCAGTATGCATATCCGAAGCCAGATGTGGTATTTCATTCTCTCTTAATAATCTCATGTCTGTGGAGGTAAAGACTTCTTGTTCTCTGGGGCTCAATGCCCAACCAGTTTAGCATAACTAGTAAGTTTGGGACACTGAAAAGACTTGTCTCAGTCAAAAACATGGAGGATACCTGAGTCACATTAGCTGAGGTTGTCCTAGGTCCATATATGCACACCCTTGCTCTGCACAGGAGTGCACACATAACGAGGAAAAACAAAAGAAGTTAAAACGTCTCATATTAATGTTATCTGTTCATTCAAAATRATCTAAAATGGATAAAAATAGCAAGGCTCTAGCTCAGAATTCCACGCAGATTAAACAAGTTCTTAAATTATTATTATTTTTAAACCAAGAGTCAGATGAGGACTATTCTCTGGGAAGAAAAATATTCACATTATCAGAATTCTTGAATTCACTGAATCCCTTTAGGGGGATTCTGATTTGATTTTAGATAGTAAAGTGAAACCCTCCTCAGCTAACCCCGAGATAAAGATTAGTCAAGCAAGTGTCCCAGTCAGCCCTGACTGCCCTAACGAAATATCTAATCCTGAAAAGCACACGTGTATTTTGCCATTGCCAGGCAGTCCAAGGTCAAGTTTCCTGCATCCTGGTTTCTGATGCTGGCTTTCCTCCTGGTTGCTGACAGGTACCTTCTCTTAGAGTCCCCACTGGGAAAGCAAAAGGAAGAGACACAGCTCATGTCTTCCCTCAGTAATCCTGTTGAATCACATCTCCACCCCGAGAAAATCATTTAACCTTAACTGCCTCCTTAGAGGTCCTGTCTCCACATAAAACTACACTGGAGTTTAAAACTTCAATATAGAGATTTAAAACACAATTCAACCTCATAGCAAGCAGTAAAGCAAAAACAAATAAACAAGCAAACAGCTTCAGTGCCTGTTAGAAAAATGGTTCTTAACCTGTGGGTTGTGACCATTTTGGGGAATTAAATGACTTTCACAGGGGTCAGATATCAGATGTTCTGCATATCATCTATTTATATTATGATTTTTAACAGTAGCAAAATTACAATAATGAAGTAGCAATGAAATAATGTTATGGGTGGAGAGCACCACAGCATAAGGAACTGTATTAGAGGATTACAGGATAAGGAAGTTTAAGAACCACTGCATTAGAGCAATCCATATGATTTCAGAACAGAAATATAATAAGAGAAGTATATTGTAGAAGAGATCTCCTGAAATAAGGGCATTTTTCTTGGAATTCTGAGATAATCTGAGTGTATTTATAAGGAAAATTACACTGTTTATTTTCTGGTTTAGTTGTATGTAAAGCATTTCTTAATAAGGTCATATTGGAAGTAAATTAGCTGCATTTTCTAAAGAATTTTCATTTTTTAAAGGACTTGTGATATTGAGAACAAAACCATGTCCCAAGTTAATTTTTCACAAGTCCCACATTGTGTCTTATTCCAAAAGGGATACAAGGTCAAGTAACCTTAAAGAATGGTTACATTTTACTACTCCACGCAGATATCCCCAGTACATTAACATATTAAAAGCTCTTGTAACAAATATCCCAGTTAAATTCAGCACTTCCCAATTTCATTAGATTTTGGAATATGCCTCTCTAAAATTAAAGCTATGGAGAACCTGTAGAGTTTGTTTTCTTCTGGGTACATTTGGAAACACATTCTATATCTGTTAATGGGCTCACCTAGGGAAGGGAAGTAGGTTTATTAGTGTGGGCATAGGTACTAAAGCCTCCAGTGGAACTTTCTGAGAACATTCAATTCTAAATTAGGTATTTAATTTTTCATCAAAACTAAGTATTTAAACCTCTGACCACAATGTACTGCACAACATCTAAAGTCTCATTTCCTATTTCGTTTGTACCAAAATGGAGATGTTCTTTTTAAAAATCATTTTATTATAGTTTGAGAATTTGCTACATTGTATTTTGATCATTACATCTTCCCAGACTCACTGCATACTCTACACAATATAACTTTGTGTCCTTATTTATTTTCCGAATCCATGGAGTCCCATTAGTGTTGCTGGTACACTGGTGTGTAGCCATCTATTGGAGTGTGGACTTATTAGGGGCCATGCCATTAAAGAAAAATCACTCTCCCTTTTTGAAAGCTCTTAATTAGCAGTAGTTCCTCAGCAGGTGAAGGACTTTGTGCCTACCTTCCCCTCTTCATGCTGTATTAGACTTGAGCTGCAAAGGCTTGGGCATACTGATGCAGCAACTGTGAGTTTATATATCTAAATGTACTGCTATGGACATAAAAGCTTCCACTTCCTTTGACTCTTATAGTATTTCTATATCTTATACCACATAGATTCCTGAACCTTGGGAAGCAGGGGTATGTTATAGATGTCTGTTTTATAGCAATACACTATAGAGTTACTTTTCTCTGTATCTTGATCAGTTGTGATTCTGTGTTAATCTCATCTACTATGAAAACATTGTTTCTCTGATGATGTTTGAGGTGTGCACTAAGTAATTAGAAGCCAACTTCATACTTTAACGGACTAGCAGAAATATAGAAGTAGATTCTTTCATGTGGCCCACCTATTTAGCCTTCTCTTTCTTTTAGGTTCTTTCTTTTCTAGATCACCTCTCTGTTCTTGACCCTGATTATGGAGTGAGGCATGGTTTTCATTTGGTAGGATGAACCTTAAATGGAATCAAAAAAATGATTGGTTAGTACCCCAACATTTGTGCCACTCTTACACCAGTGTGACTATCCAGCTAGGCAGGTTCTTAATGCAGGTGGTGGGGTTCACACTGGACAAGACTGATGGTTATTTAATTTATACCTTGAAATTTTACAGTGTGGAGAGTAGAACATTTAAGTACTAGGGATTTGCTCATATAAGCAAATTATGAAATGAATAACTAGTTTTTAATGAAAGTGAGATTCAAGTAGAGCAAATAGTATTACTTTTCAAAAACCAAAATTGTGATGCCAGCAATAGTGTGACAAGTTTATTTTCCTATTTCCAAATTCAGACAGGACACATTGTTTAGGGTATAAGATTTCAGCCAAGCATCTTTATTCAATGACTAATAGTACTCCCAGCCACCCAGCTTTGTTCTATCAAGGATTACACTATACCAGGATAATTTTGCAGACAAGGAGGTCAGCAATTGAATTTTATACCATGGGGAAGGACTAGCAGAATGGAGGTCAAGAGAAGCACTGCATAGAATGTCACTAAGAGCAACAATCAGTCCCAAGCTAAGAAAGAGCATGAGTTACTCAAGGAGTGAGACTGCAGTTGAGTAAGACATCTAGTACAGTCTGAAGCTGGAGATTCACTTAGACAAAAATTTATACTATCCATGGGTATCTGTGCCAAAGAATTTGGATATGGTCATGAGGAATACAGAATATAGAATACCATCAAACAGGGGTCATAGGTGACTGTTAAGGCTGAAATAGACATACTTTACATTCAGCAGAAAATCTATATGAAGGAGATGAGCCAGAGGTTTGGAAACTAAAGAAGAGTATTCTATATTACTCAAACAATGGTGAAGGTTTTTCTATGAACATTCTTATGGAAGTTAAGGGTACAACAAAATTGAGAATATTATACAATATATACAGTATTTTCTATCTACTGTTCATTTCTCCCATGATATTTTTTCTCATTATAGATGATTATGAGCCTCCATGTGGTTTCTGGGAATTAAGCTCAGGACTTCTGAGAGAGTAGCCAGCAGTCTTACCCCTCTGAGCCATCTCCCCAGCCCTTCCACAATGATATTTATATTGAATGTTCTTCCCCCATAATATTTATATCTAATATCCCTCTAAAAACACTTGAAAAAAGACACTTTAGCTCCAGTTAGGATATATTATGTTACTTAGAGACTGAAAAAAACATGTTCTGCTCTGGCAGAGCTGCCTTGACCCAGGGTCTGAATTATTCTGATGTGACTTGAGATCACTTCTCTGCCCTACTTGTTGCTTTCCCCTACTGTCCCACAATTCAGCAGGCTGAGAGGGACTCCTGAAGCCTCCTTCTTTTGGTGCCTTTTCAACTGCTTATATCCTGACATGTCCCAGCACTACCTCCCAACTACATACATCCCAAACTAGCTTCCATATAAGTCCTGATCTCCCAGGACCACATATGGGAGTACAGGATCCTGACAATATGTCTTGAGAAAGTCTCAATTTGTGTGTTAACTAAGTGTTAACTAAGCCCTTTCATGCCTTTGAATGTAAGTCAGGTGGTATCATGCTAATATATACCACTTTCAAATATATCAAACACTTCAATAATATCTTGCTTCTCTCATTATGCCCATAAAATATGACATATCTTACACATTTCTGTGGCAGAGATGGGCACATCTCTAATGGTTATTAGAGAATCTATAACATCCTGAGTTATTTTTTCTCTTTAGAGGGGTGATATTTTTTTCAGTACCCTGCTCCATTATTTCTGGGTAATGTTATATATCTCAAATCACAACTTAGTTTTGTTGCTGTTGTTGTTGTTGTTGTTGTTGTGTTGTTCTGATGAGTAAAGCAAGTGAATGAGCAAGTGAATGGCCCTAAGAAGATTCTCCTTGCAAATTTGCACAGTTTTGATGAATCAATCCAAAAATGTTCTTAAAAACCTACTACATGGACATATGCAGTCCTAACTTTCAATACAGATTTGAGAAAGCATAGCTCCTGCTGTACTGATGAATAAGCCCAATCAATTATTTGCAAGCACATGTCTGGACAAGCTTTTCATATATTGTTCAAAGGGGCCTCAGCAGACCATAGTCCGTTCATTAGGAACACTGGGAAGCCAGCCACCTTCACAGAACTATTGAAAGTTAAGTCTAAGGATGAGTTCTCATCACTATGAAGCTGAATACAAGCAAAGTGGTCACTGAGTTTTGGGGCAATTTAAAGAAATGGGAGTACTCCCCTTCTTTCTTTCCTGCACATACAGTGGAAAGAGAGTGCCTGGCTCTAATTAATGTTGAAAAGAAAAGGCTACAAATGCATGAACCTAAGCTTAGCTCATACTGCTAGTAATTAGAGTGTTGTTCTAAGCCACTGAGTTTTACAAGTTGGGAGAGAGATTGGACACAACTCTGAATGCAACATCATGTAGGAATTTAGAGCTGAGGAGCAAGGATAGGACCTAGGTATGGAAAATTAAAACGAAACAACAAAGCCATGGGTTTGGGGAACAGTTGAGATGGCCTAGTCAGCATTTTACTAATTGCTCTGAGTTCAATCCCTGCCCTCCTAAACAACCACAACTGAAACCTGACAGTGGGTGGTACTCGCTTGTAATCCTAGTGCTGTGGAAGTAAACAGCTTCTACAGGTTTCTGAAGCTTTCAGGAAATCTGACCTAGATCTAGATCTAGTTCCTAGTAAGAAGCCCTTTTAGCCTCTCCCGCACCCCTTCCCCAAAAATGAGCCAACAGCTTCTGCAGAATAACACCTAAGGTTGACTTATGATCTGTATGAACATACATGCACACATTAACACACACATACACACACACACAAACACACACACCACTGCACACAAGCACAGAGGTATGAGCTTATGAATATGGTATAATGGCAATTTTGGCAATTTTGGAATTTTAGTTTCTTTAAACACACACACACACACACACACACACACACACACACACACACACACACACACACAAATAGTATAAGAATGTGTTTTCATTTTAATCCAAGGTATGGGATATGGGTTTGCTTCACATTTTCCATCGCAGCTGACTATGATTTGGCTTGTGCTCTAGCAGGGACATGAGTTTGCCAGCTGCAGATAGGCTCTGCAAATGTGTGATGGTTGAAATTCTGAGGACTTTTTAGGGGGTATATCCATGCTAGGGCAGTGTGGGTTATTGGTTAGTCATTGGTAGTTGGTTGTGGTGATGGTCACAATTTGTCATGTAGTCAGGTTCAAAGAAGAAGCCACAAGAAGAAATTAGATATCCAGCCCAACAAAGATCAAACTTGCCCCAAAGAATGTGATGCCCCTAATCAGCAGTAACTGTCTAATGATAAAGTTGCCCCCTTTCCCTGACTTTATTCAGGGATCTCTTTCCTTTCCACCCTTTTTGCTCTCTTATGTAGTGTTTGGGGGTTGAAAGGGTTGAAGAAAAGAGATGGAGAAGGGCAGAAGAAAGAACCCACAAAGGAGCCAAAGAYGGCTATAGTATGATTGAACATATGCATATATAAAGAGAGGCAGGTAAGCATTTCTCACTAAACTAACTTACTAGAATTTCTGCTCAATGAGCATAATCTAAACTTATATGGGTCATAGTGGAGAATAAAAAGCATGATCAGATGTTGAGAGTCACTAAATACAGAGTGCATCATTCTCACTAAGTTAACTTAGTAAGGGCTCTTTCCTAAAATTTAATTTGTGCAAGAAAGATGCGCAGATGCATCTAGAATTAAGGTCAGAACCTCAGGAAAGTTTCTTGAAGCAGAAAATATTTTCAAACTACAGTAACGTCACACTACTGTTTTTAATTATTTATTTGGTTTTGTTGGAACAAAGTTGTCCTATGCAGCCCAGGCTAGCCCTAAACTTGAGTTCTCACTTCCTCAGCCTCCACTGTGCAATGCTAGGAAAAGTGAACACCACCATGTCCCTCTGGTTGTCATGTTCAAATCTTCCTTCCAACTAGTCCTTTCGATTTTCTACTCTCAAACCCTGTGTATGACCCTTGTACCCAAGGTCATATTCATTTTTCTTCATTTAGTTGCTTAAGACTTGTAAGACAGTTTTTCTCTATATCAAATCTCAGTGTTATTAGGTCAAAGCACAGTCAGTTTTTTGTAGTTTACATGCTTAAAAAGAGTATATGCAGAGCCAGGTCATGGGAACCTTTGTCCTAGCTCTAGAATTTTCCTCCGCAGCAGTCACAGAAGTGGTTTTTAGAAACATATCATCAAGATGAGATCAGTTGCTTTGCCTGGAGTGTGCCTTTAATTTGCATGTCTGTTAGCAAGGCCCTTGTTCTTATTTTTGAGCTGGATAATTTACCTGTGTCTATGCTAATGAGCCAGCAATCTGAAGTCATTGGCTTTTTACAATCAGCACAATTGGATCCCTGAGGATTTGAGTCCTGCTGGCTCAAATACCTCTTGCTCCTATTCACTGTGTAGAAATTTGGGAAATATTGATCAGTGGATACATGACTGAAATAATTTTCCCTTTTAAGTATATTTTCTTTGTAAAGGAATTTTGTCAGACATTTATAACCCTTAGAGTCATTTTAAAAAAAAGAGAGAGAGAGAGAGAGAATGATTCAAATGTATCTCAACATTGTGAATACCAGGCCAAACACGATTACTTCAAGGCGGCAGATGAGCAAATCATAAAACGGAAGATTATGTTAAATTATCTGTGGCAGATTTCAACCAGATTTAATATGCTTGTGAAAGATCATCTTTCGTAACTGTTATTATGGATGGTTTGTAAATGTTATTTGAAAGAAATTATGATGATTTGGGGGGATGAAGCAGATACATTTAGGTATTGTAAACTTTCAAATACTTCTTTTCCTATTTATTGTTATTTTGTTTTTATATTTTTACACATATTTTTAAAGCATGTAATGATGTGTTAGAAACCTTTTGTGCCTGCATTAGTTTTCTACCTATCTGTGATAAAACTGACCAAAAGCAAGTTGTGGAGAAAAGGATTTACCTCCTCTCAGAATTTACAACATGGAGAGAAATCAAGGAAGGAACTTTTAGCAGGAATCTGGAGGAAGGAACTGAAACAAAGACTCCAGAGAAATTCTCTTTATTGGTTTGTTCCCTGTTGGTTGCTCAGTTTCTGCTTGCTTTCTCATACTCCTCAGGACTCCCTATGCAGGTAAAGCATCAGCTATAGCTGGCTGAGCGCTCCCATGTTAACCACTAGTTCACAAAGGCCCACAGCCTTGCCTATCAGCCAATCTGATGGAGATATTTTCTTAATAAAGGTTTCTCTTCTCATATGACTCTACATAGCTGAATCAAGCTGACAAGAAAACAAAACACCAAAAGTAATCAGTGTACTGACACTTTCTAAAACTTGTCCCATGTTGTTCTACTTCTTCAAAGGTAGAAAATACTTCCTCAACGTTTCAAGGTTTTACATTGAGAAACCAATCAGCGTTTGCCTTTTCTATTATTGATTTAGATTGACACTCTGAATACAAAAAAAAAAAAAAGATTAACCTTCAGAATTATTTTACTTTTCTAAATATTTATTGTTTATATATTTTTATTTAGAACATATTTCTTGATTGTTGGTATTGATTGTTGTTGCAATTCTTGATTGTCCACATAAATATTAAAGCAATGAATGATTTACAGAATATAAATTCCTCCTATAATATAATGTAGTGCAACCCTATTTTATACTGCCTTACAAACTAGCAGGAAAGACTTCAAAAGTATTCTGTAGCTCCCAAGGTTTCAAGGTTCCCTTGTTACAATTTAGAAAATATTAAATGGGAAAATCTAAAAATATGTAATTTTATATTTCATGTTGTCCAATATGCTCTGCCACATTATATCTTATAGTCTTGTTCTATACTGTTGAGAACATGAATTCTTCCTTTTTTTCTAGTGTATTCATGTTGGAAACTACCTATCAATTCATTATTTAGCTGCCATTTCTGATTTCACATTTTTGATATATTGCAGTTTTTGTTTCTCTGACAACTATTTTACTTAATTGGAGAATGATTTAGTCATTCTGAGGAAGGGAGTTCAACTGTTTCAAAGAGGAGCAGTGAAGGGCTTTCCTTAAGAGGAAATAAAAGTTCTCAACTGAAAAAAACCAATAACCTAGTATGTTCAGGTTGCTAAGATCTACCATTAGTGTGAACTCAACAGCAGAGTACAGATAGAGTTCACTACTGTCACAGTGAGGGTCACAGTGATGGCCTCAGAGGGAATCCTCTGGGATCAAGGGGGACTACTTTGTATACATGTTACCTTGGGCATATTGACCACAGTTGGGGTATCATATTAGGGAGAGGTTTTAGAATGCCTTGGATTCACTCAGCCATTAATGACAGCACTTTGATAATCAGGCAAAGAACACCTAATGACTGAAGCCTTAATTCTGTTTTGTAGGGTTTTTTTTCCTTAATGAAAAAGACAGACAAGAGAGGACAAGAGACAGAAATTATTCCAGAAGGGCCTGGGCACAGTAGGGAGTAGCCTGCCTTATCAAATGTATTTCGTTCATAGAATATTAAAAGGAGAAATTAAGTAATAGTAACATGCAATGTCCATCATCTGCTAGTTAGCTAGAAAATTGGTAAATGTCATGATGAAAGCAATATGGCTTTATATTCACCAATGACAGTGAACAGCTTACTGTTTGAAGAGATAGCTGGCTCATTAGTATTCAAGATGCATGAGTGTGCAAGGACTATTGATAAATGTCTTGGTGTTGTCTGTTTCCTACCTACTTATTTGTTCTCCTCCATGTTCCTGATACCTTCTATTAGACTGAAATGGCTAAATTCATGCAGCTCTGTCTGTAGAACTCAAAGCAAATGATGGGTCTTTTGTCAAAGTCAGCTTAACTTGTCAATTCGACATACTGTAGAGCCAGCAAGGAAGATGTTCTTCCAATGAAAGACCTTCCAAAACATGTTGGTTTGTTTCTGGAAGATTGTTTTGAATATGTTAATTGTATGGGAAGACACAGCTCACTGAAGGCAGCAGCATTCCTTGGGAAGGAGTCCTGGACAGCCTAACTACAGAGAGCAGGCCATGCACCACAAGCAGTCATCTATTAAACTTACTTCATTCTCCGCTGGGGATGTGACTATATGCTTTGATTTCCCTCCAGTGACAGACTGTAACCTGAAAGTGTGAGCTGAGGAATCTCTTTCTCCTTTTAAGTTGCTTTGGTCAGGGTGTTTTAGCACAACAATAAGACTAAAAAAAAAAAAAAAAACACATTGAACCATATTTGCCAACACAGATCAAGGTGATTCAGATGCATGGACACAAGTATCAAATATCCCAGTGCAGAGTCAAGCTCACCAGAATGTTGAAGTGATCTCATAACATTGTTATCTAAAATACTTTTAAAAAAGAACCTGGTGTGTACTGGCCACATTTGATTAAAATGTCTAATTATTTCTGCCAAGGACCAGCCTTAGTTTGGAGAAGGAATAGGGGTTCTTGAAAGAAAGGGGTGTTTGGGAGCATAGTTTTCCAGATTGCTCTCTCTCTCTCTCTCTCTCTCTCTCTCTCTCTCTCTCTCTCTCTCTCTCTCT
>BDUI01004339.1:33327-51721 GCA_002335545.1 Apodemus speciosus
GTGTGTGTGTGTGTGTGTGTGTGTGTGTTCAGCTCTGCTCTACATAGATTTTTCTTGCTATTCTAAAAACTCCCTGGTTGAGACAGGTAGCTTTCTGTTGGTGACAGCTCTCTTTGCAGGTAAAAATTCTAAAGCCTCTCTGAATAGCTCATGGGTTTTCTGACCAAAGTCAGAAAGGCTACTATTAAAAAAAAATCTTGGATCTTCCAACCAAGTCAGAAATCCTGTTAGAAAAATTCTAAAAGTAATTCCTGGATTTTCCGATCAAAATCAGAAAGACAGAAACAATTCTAGAAGAGTTGTGTTCACTCTCCATGGATTTTCAGAACCAAATCAGAAGTCTTGAGCTATTTTTGCTCTCAAGTGATCTTCAGACATTGCAGCTCTAGCTCTAGAAAATTCTAAAGAAGAACTGTAATTATGTGTTTGCTGGATCATCTGATGCATGCCAAAAGCCCAATGTTTTATTTACATATCAATTCATTTATTTTTTTCCAGGTTCCCTTTGATTATCCTATGAGACTGCATCCTATGTCCCAAGACCTTTAATTCTTAGAAGATAGCAAGCTCATATTTTCTTTTTCTTTTCTTGTTTTTATTTGATATATTCTTTATTTACATTTCAAATGATTTCTCCTTTCCTGGCTCCTCCCTCCCCAAAAGTCCCATAAGCCCTCTTTCCTCTCCCTGTTCCCCCATCCACCCCTTCCCATTTCCCTGTTCTGGTATTTCCCTATACTGCTGCACTGAGCCTTTCCAGAACCAGGGACCACTCCTTCCTTCTTCTTGGACATCATTTGATATATGGATTGTGTCTTGGGTATTCCAAGTTTCTAGGCTAATA
Organism: Apodemus speciosus; assembly: GCA_002335545.1. NCBI lineage: Eukaryota > Metazoa > Chordata > Mammalia > Rodentia > Muridae > Apodemus > Apodemus speciosus. Next base: position 34,172 of record BDUI01004339.1, read on the forward strand.
TTCACTTATCAGTGAGTGCATACCATGAATGTTCTTCCGAGACTGGGTTACCTCACTTAGGATGATGTTCTCCAACTCCATCCATTTGTCTAAGAATTTCATGAATTCATTGTTTACTCATGGGCATATACCCAGAGGATTCCCCAGCATGTAATAAGGATACATGCTCCACTATGTTCATAACAGCCCTATTTATAATAGTCAGAAGCTGGAAAGAACCCAGATGTCCATCAATGGAGAAGTGGATACAAAAAATGTGGTATATAAACAATGGAATACTATTCACATTTTCTTTTAACATTGAAAAAGAATTGTGAGGATCTGCCTGGCTCTGGTTAAAGATGCTAAATAACCTGGGTGGGACCCTGTCCTGAGATAACCATTTCTACCACACCTGGGCCTAACCTTGCTGTCCCAAGCACTGAACTCAGGAATTTGTACAAACAAACAAACAAACAAACAAACAAACAGAAAAGCTTATCTGGATGGGATCTCCTTGGATCACCACTCCCTAAATCTCTTTATCTCTTTCCTTAGTATTTTTCTGACAAGTTGAATCACAGTATAACTGCCTCTATTCCTTTAAATTCATGAAGTCCCTCATATAATTCATATTACATCCTTATATTTTTGCATAGTTGAGAAATTATATATTTTTGAACTCATATTTTTAAAGTTCTTTTTCATAACCTTAAGGGCTGTCCTGAAGGTCCAGGTGGTTACCATTTTGCTGAGACATTAGCTACACCTTCTCCTCCTGGACTCATACTGTCTACGATTATCATGGATTCATTAACCTTAACAGAGAAGACATTCCTCGGAGGAATGTGAAAATATGTACAATATTATACAAACAAATCTTATGCCCACAGCAGCCACACTTGTGGCTGACAGACCTGCTAGCCCTGTCGTAGGGTCAGGAACCCTGTCATTCTGTCCCCACTAAGACCATTCCAGAATTCCTCATCAGGATTTTGGCTCTATGAATGGGGCTGTCTTGGAAGAGCACATGATATTGATCTGGAGTCCTTTAGATGCTCGTCCACTTGCTACAAGTGATGATCTGATAGTTTGCAATTAAGGTGCTGTCATTCAAACTGCTTTGTACTACAATCTAACTATATAGCAATATATAAAGAAGACTGGGCAATGAAATAGTGTCTTTGAATATCCAGATCCCTGATATTCTCTAAATTCCAAGGAACAGGGATATTAATAAGATATATAGTGGATAAGATGGCTTTGATCACATTCCCAGCTAATCTGCTGCTGTTTCCAGAATTAGTCAAATACAAAACAGCTGTGTTACTTGATGCACAGTGACAAGTTCCTAGCACCTTCTGAGAAAAGTGGGCCTGTATGTCAATGCATCTGGGAAGTCTCAGTATAGAACAATAGCCAGATTGCAGTAACAGATCTGGCTTAACAATTATTGAGGTAAAACTGACCAAATATAAGAAAAATTCCCTCAACATTGACATCTACACAAAATATATAATTGTGCTAGTGTTGTATCAAATATCAACTTCTATATACACAGATATAATTGGTGGAAAATGGTTACAGCATTGTGAGAATGACTAAAACCATTCTTAGTCTGGCACTAACAGAAAGCAATGGGGACATTTCCTATGGACCAGAACGTGATTTGTGATGTTCTCCCTCCTAAACAATTTTCTAATTATTAAGAAAGTCAGCCAAGTGTTTAGCCATGACAGTTAAATGAATTAGATATCTGTCGTCTATAAGTTCTGGGCACTGCGACAGTTTGGAATGGTTTTTTTAGTGTTAACTGAGGGCAGAAGCTCGATATGTGGCACCGCCTTGTTACCCTGTTGGTAACAGAATTTTTCTTTCTTTTCTGTGTGCTTTTACTCTGGTTTGTTCTGAAAACAAAAAAACAAAAACAAAACCCAGACTGAACTCCAAAGCTAAAATTAGTACTCTTTTATTTAAACCCATGAGTGAGTGGAAGGAAGTGTTGCAACATGGGAGTTTTGGGAAGTGGTGGAAATAGGAGGATAAATGCCAGTCAACAGAGGTCAAGTTAATGTGACTGAAAGAGCATACAGAGAAGGAAGAAGGACAGAGTAGGATGTGGCAAAGGTCGAGAGATAAATTCAAAGAACAAAACAAAACAAAAAAGCCATAATTTTAAGTTCACATGAATTACAGATCTGGTGTTATCATTCCTTTACTATTATTTTGATTTTGAGATAATATTTTGCTGTAGTATAATATAGCATGGTATCATGGAATATACTATAGTACATAGCATAGGCTGACCATTAGCTCATGATTCTCTTATATCTATCTCTGTAGTACTGGAATTAAAGGTATGAACCACAATATCTAGTCAATATTTTGTTTATTGAAATGAATTCTTTTTATGTTTATATGGATACCTAGTTTGTTGAGATTATTTTGATTTTAAAAGAATGAAACGTGGGCTAGCAAGATCGATCAGAAAGTCAAGGTGCCTGCCACCACATTTGACATGTAGTCTTCAAGGAACCTTGTAATAGGAGAAAAGGATTCTAAAAAGTTGTCATGCCATCATGCTGGGATGTCATGCTGTGCATATGACCCTCACTATACTTCCGGAGGACCCAGCCATACCACTCCTGGGCATATATCCAGAAGACTCCCCAGCATGCAATAAGGATATATGCTCCACAATGTTCATAGCAGCCTTATTTATAATAGCCAGAAACTGGAAAGAACCCAGGTGTCCCTCAAYGGAAGAATGGATACAAAAAATGTGGTATATATACACAATGGAGTACTATTCAGCCATTAGAAACAATGAATTCATGAAATTCTTAGAGAAATGGATGGAGCTGGAGAGCATCATACTGAGTGAAGTAACCCAGTCTCAAAAGAATAGCCAAGGCATGCACTCAYTGATAAGTGGATATTAGCCTAGAATCTTGGAACACCAAAGACACAATCCACCTACCAAATGCTGTCTGACAAGAAGGAAAGAGTGGACCCAGGTTCTGGAAAGGCCCAATGCAGCAGTGTAGGAGAATACCAAAACAGGGAAGTGGGAAGGGGTGAATAGGGGAACATGGGGAGGGAAAAAGACACATGGGACATTGGGGGGGGGGTGGCGGGAAAACCAGGAAAAGGGAAATGAAATGTAAATAAAGAATATATCCAATAAAAAATAAATAAAAAAAACACTTGGATAGTGTTACTCTCAGATTGCAAGGTCTCAACAAACCACGAAAGACCACTTAGTCCAACTCTCATGCAAATGTACTGTCTTTATTCAAGCTCAAACTCAGACCATCAGACCTCTCCAACACAGTGGATGGGTGGGCAAGGTAGCAGCTAGTAAGATCTTGTCTTTTTATTATGTTTTTAACAGGGAGGGGCTTTCCAACTTGGCAGTTACATAATTGGTTAACACTTAAGAAATTACATCTTGGCACATTTTTATTGGCTAGCAATGATTTTAGCTTGTTATATACAATCATGTCTAACTTAAGCAATGTACTTTGAAACATATGGAACATTATGTATTGTCCTCTTAAGAGCCAATTGGTTTTCAGTAAGTACAGAGTAGTTGTTATTAGGAAAGTTGTGGCTGTTTGTAGGGGGTGTATTGGTTCCTGGACAAGTTGTGGTCTTTGTTTGTTTTGCTTTGCTTTTAATTTTTTTCCAGTTCCTGCATTTAGCCRGAGGACAAGCTCAAGATAAGATAGTGTCTGGATAAAAAAATGGAGTTTGTAATGTTAGGCTGGGCCCTTCAGATACATTTCTTTCTTTCTGCTGCTTCTGTTAGAAAGTCCCTGTTCAGTAAGGTTTTATAGTTTTAAAGTATTAGAACAAACAGAAATGATGAGATAAATATTAGACCTTTACCTAGAATATATCTTGTTTACATACATGCATGAAATAGGTGTAAAATAGTTTAGTTTCTATAGCTTGGCCTCAATCATACTTATATCTCTACCTGTAAGCCTATGGGTATTTTTCACACAAAATTTTTGTTTGGGAATATCTCACTATTTATAAATAAAGATTTATTTATAGTCTTTATAAATTATGTAGGGGATTTAAGAAGTTTTATTTTTTCATTTCTGAACTCTGATTTCTGTAAAGATGAAGAATATTCCTGTTTAGAATTATATCACCAACACCTAACCTGGCCCTGTTGAATGTATGAATGTATGAGTGAATTGATGAATATGTTTTAGTTCAGACTATGTATTTTCTTTGCAAAGCAAAATTAAATTCTAATTAACAAAATTATTATTGAGAAATACATATCAATCTTTTTGAAGCTACATTTTAAAATATGATGTGTGCATGAAGCACATACAAATGAAATCAAGGTTATACACACTTCTATCTCTTCAGACATTAGTCACATTCATGTGTTGGGAAATTTCTAGTAATTTCAAAATATGTCATACAGTTCTGTAAACAACAGCTGCCTACTAGGCTATCGAAAACCAGAGCTAGTTTTCAGAAAACTACAAATTCAGTAACACCGAGATTGCTTCTCCCACCAGTTAGGAAAGCAAGCATTAAGAAAACAATGAACATTGAATAAGATGCATAGAAAAGAGAACATATTGCTGGTAGCTGAAGCCACACTTACCCCATAGATTTGTGACCTTCAGTCACATAAGGGCAATGTCCCCAAGCCATTCCACAATAGGAAAGACCACAGGTCACATATAGCTGCAAGACAGAGAACTCCATGCTACTGAATTATCAAGAGGCCCAGAGAGCGTTCCCAATAAGATCCCCATTCCAGGCATTTCTCCCTTCAAAAGGTATTTAATCTCAGGCCCTCCCTGAGAAGTGGGGTATGGTTTAACGCATCCACCATGACAAATGGACAAATGGTTTCAAACAACAGACTGCCTCTTTTCATCCAGTGGTAGCTTTCACCTACAGAGCCACAGTCTAGTCTCCAATAGAAGACCTCTCTGCACTCCCAGTCACAACTGCCACCAAGCCTGCAACCCATAGAGCCAAGGATGCTCTCTCTGCTGGGACAAGCTGGAACTCTGCGCTCTCCACCACCCACTCCTGTCTCTGGCTAGATGCAGCCTATGACAGCCGGCCCCTCCTCCCTCTGCCATTTTGTTCTCTGCTCTTCTGCAACTCCCAGTGACCTGGATGACCAAGAGCCTGAGAATCCAACGGCTCAGCCTCATCGCAGGGCTGGAGACCCCCAAACCAGCTCCTCCTTTCTCAATCTTTACACTGTGCTTTTCTACCCCCTGGGTACCTCCACAAGATCTGGAGCCGATTCAGGACCTACAACCCAACAGGAAAACAACTGATATTTGTATTTCTGACTCTAATTTATTTGCTTAATGGACTTTAGTTACATCCACTTCCTTACAAATGACCTAATGTCATTCTAATCTGTACCTATACCAGACTGTATTTATCCATGCCTTTTTTTTTTCCTGTATACCTAAGTTGTTTCCACTGCTTAAATGTTGGGAGTATTGATGTGAGTATTGCTGTGCAGACATCTGTGTGATATGCTGTTGAAATCTTTGGTAAACACTCAGGGCTTGAACAGTGGGCAATATGGTAGATCTGTCTGTATCTTGCAGAGAAGTTTCATACTGACTTCAATAGTTGAAGGGCTGATCTGTTTCCAACCAGCAGTAGGTAAAGCTCCTACTGTCCCTTTAGAGTCTGGGGACTTAAAGCCTTTAGCTCAACAAAGGACCAGTTTCTCATGGTCCACTGCCCCACATTTTCTCTCACTTACAGCTCTGTATCTTGTGAATGTATGTGTGACAGGAAGAAGCTAGAACTGAAAGTGCATTGAGGAACAAAGGAGACTAACGTGAGTGAATATGTTAAAAACAGTTACACTCTTCTGTGAAAATGCCTGTCTGGAACCCAGTACAATGTATCTGAGCCAATACAAAGCAAGACAGAAAATCAGAGTCAGTTTCTTCTCTGTGTGGTCATGTCCATTAGTGAGCTGCTTTCTGTCCTTCCAACCAATTTCCCTTTCCACAGTCTATCAGCCTCTATCCTGTGCTGACCTGCTGTGAGTCCCACTGTTTAGATTCCACATATAAATGAGAATTGTGCTGTATTTGTCCTTCAGTTCCTGGCTTATTTCAGTAAACCCAATCTCGCTTTCATCTATTTTACTGTCAACCCCAGTGTTTTAAGCATTTTATATCTAAGCAGTATCTCATTGTGTCACACCTGCTGCTTTTGAGTAAGATTGCCTGATTTTACAAAGGAATCAACAGATAATAATCCTTCATTTGTGAATAAAGAAAGTCCATAACAGAAGGCAGTGAGATGGCTCCGCAGGTAATAATACTTGCTGCTCAAGACTGATGACCTGAGTTTGAGCCCTAGAATCTCCATCAATATGGAAGGAGGAAACCCTTTTTATACCAAGTTGTCCTCTGACCTCCACCAGCTCTCTGCGGTACATGAGATTATACAAACACRCCATGAAGACATGCATGCATGCATGAATGAATAGGAAGAAGGAACAAAGTCTCAGCCAGCATCCCTCAGGTGAAGCAGTCCCATGGCTCACAAGGGCACCGCATCTCTCCAGGCATAGTTGATTTTGGGGAGTGTGATGTTCCATGGAGATTGTAAACTGTGCAGAAGCAGAAGTGCAGCAGATGGGCCAAAAGTGGTTTACTCTGAGGCTTTTTTTGACTTTTCAATTTTGTGTGTTTTTATGAACTCCTATTTACATGTCTCCTTAAATCTGAGAGTGGCTTCTGTGTTCTCAGCTTTACCTTATTTGCTCCTTGGAGGAGAGTTACATCTAAGAACATTTTAACTCATTTTAACTCATTGTAGTGGTTTCAATGAGAAATGTTCCTCATAGACTTATGTGTCTGAACACTTGGTCCACACTTGTTGATTCCTTTCAGAAAAACTGTGGAACGCTTAGGAGATTGAACCTTGCTGGAGATAATAGGCCACTAGGGTAAACTTTGATTTTACACCCTATCAAGATTTGCTATATTCTCTCCTCCAAAGATGAGAATTGAAGGGTCCCACCTACACACTCATGCCACCATGCCTTTCCCTGCATGGCAGTCTATACATCTCTTCCATGGTTGATTTCAATAATCAATGTAATGAGCTCTAGAATCATCTGGCAGATTTGCATCTGGGTAAGTTTAGGAGGGAATTACCTTGGTTAGGTGAGATGGGAAGATCTATCTACTATGGGTGACACAGTCACCCATTAAGATGGAATCCTGGACTGCATAAATAGAGACATTTATCACCCTCTGCTTCTTGACTGTGCTTGCAAAGTGACCATCAACTCCATGCTTCTGCTTCCCTGACTTCCCCATTGTGACAATGGTACTCTTGACCTATAAGACAAAACAAACCACTGTCCTGTAATTTGCCTTGGTCCAGGTATTTTATCATAAAAAGACTTAGAAATAGGACACCACTTAAACTGTGAAGAGAATAAACGCTTCATTCATCTATGATCCTTCCTATTAGATACTTGGTCACAGGAACAAGAGACAGATACTGTACACTATGTGAGCAGGAAAGGGCCTCCCCAAGATGTTGGCCATGTTACCAATGTGAAAATATAGCATACTGTGTCTTGATTTGATCAACCACCTATTTCTTAGTGAAATCAATGCATACACTGAATGACAACAATTAAAACAACACCAACACCAACACAACAAAGGCTTGGAAGATCTCACAAAAAAGTGGTATCAGTGGTAACTCACCTAAGATAGCCACAAAAAGGATCTGAGAGTCAAAGATAGAACAAACAAACAAACAAACAAACAAACAAACAAACAAACACTAAAACAAAACCCATAAAGAACAACAACAGAAAACCTCAAGGAACAAAAGCTGCATTTGATCTTGAGATTCTCCTATTTGAGAATGATGGAAACTGAAGGCACAATTCCTAGTATCTTCTAATGATGCTAATTTCTGGATCATTATCTCACATTAAAGGCAAAGTGTAAGATAACATAAGGACAAAAAAAAAAAAAAAAAAAAAAGACCAGTAAAGTGCATGTCATTACTTTGGCAATTAGAGGAATCAGTTTTGGTTACTAGGGGAGGAGCTATTGTCAGTTAATGGCTTTTGAGGACAGAAAGTCACTCTCTTTTGGGGAGATGACCTAGAAGGTTTCCAGTGCCCCAGACCATATAAGTAGCACTCAGTGAATTTAAGTGTTATTAGTAATAATTTTTTAAATAGAAAAGAATTTGGAGATTTTCTACTTCCTTCTCCCCAGAACTTGCTCCAACTCATCTTCCTCCCAATTTCATGCCCTTTGAAAAATGTGTATATGTCCATTTCCAAATACATTATTCTGAAATAGCTTTCATTTGATTTTATAATTACTCATGATGATTGATATTCAGCAATTTCATAATTAATAGTTATCCCATCTAAGTAACTCAAGAAAACAAAATGAGAATAGGCAAAATCCTACTGAGCCTTCCCTATTCTTTGCAGTTGTAATAAACTGGAATGTATCAATTCAGAACACAGTAGCCTTTAGATAAATTTACAGGAACTCAGATGTTTATGGGAAACAGAATATCTTAAGTATGTGGTAACATATAAATCACAAATTATTTATGGACTATTATATGAGATAAATTGTTTGTAAATATTCATAAACTACTCCCAGCTCATGCTAACCTTTTGAAGTGATTTATCCCATAAGAGAATACATAAGATTATGACAGGCAACAAATTAATTCCTTGTAAAATATTTACCATGTATCAGCTACACTAATATTAATTAGTATACTCATTATTTCAAGAAACTGGTAGGTGATTTAAAGTTCTTCCTTGATATATTAGATAAACCTTTATGACTAAATGCACCTATATCTTATTGGGCAATTGAGGCATCCCCTCTGTTAATTTCCTTACTGAAGACTGAAATGTAACTGACACCAACCGGGGCTGTGGAGGGTTCATAAATGACTGAGAATTAGGCATCCCATGAGAGTTCTGTAAATGAATACAAATCAAGAATGTTTGTGAGATGCTATTCAAAAGGCTGGAGAGATGGCTCAGTGGTTCAGAGGGCCTACTACTCTTCCAGAGCACTTAGATTCTGTCTTGGTACCCAGTTCAGGCAGCTCACAATCTCTTAAAACTTAAGTTTCAGGGATTTCAACACACACCTCTGGATATTGTGGGTTTCTGCATTTACATGTATCTAAGCATAAGCATACACACTTGATTTAAATAAACTAATTCTTTAAAAGTAATAAAATATTAATAATAAAATGAAAGTTACCAGGTGGTTCAAATCATAGCCATAACTAAGTTTCCTGTTTTTCTAGGATACTGTGTAGACTTTCCTTCTTTGGGAGGCAAGTGTCCTTGCTTCTTTTACCTTTAAGCATGCTCGAGAATATCATCCTAAGTGAGGTAACACGGACCCAGAAAGACACAAGGTGATATGTTTCACTTATAATTGTACATTAGCCATAAACTGCATAAACCATGCTACAATCTGAAGACCCAAAGAAAATTGATAATAAGGAGGACACAACAGAGGATGTGTGAATTTAACTCAGAAAGGGAAACAAAATGGTCTTCAGAAGTGGATGGAGAGAGGGAACTGGTGGGAGAAGGGCTGAAGAGCGGTATGGGGATAGAGATGTGGTCATCTGAGACGGACAGCTGGAGAAGGCTGCCAGTGAGAATAGAAATCGGGATATGGGGGGATCTCTGAGACAAGCTGGAGACCTGGATGGGAGAGACTATGATAGACTGTAGGGATGACCCTAGCTGAGCTTCCTACCAGCAGGACATATAGAGACTGAAATGGCCACCTTCTGAAGCCAGACAGAACTTCCAGTGGAAGGAGGGGGACATCAACCCATTCATAAAACCTTCAATCCCAAATTGCTCTAGCCTAAAAGATGTGCAGACTTAAAGATGGAACGGGTAACCAATAACTGCCCTAAGCTAAGACCCATCCCATGTGAGAGAGCCAACTGTTGATATTGTTCATGACACTCTGCTTTGTTTGCAGACAGAAGCCTAGCATATCTGTCTCCTGAGAGGCTTCATCCAATAGCAGATGGAAACAGATGCAGAGACCCACAGGCAAACATCAGGTGGAGTCAGAGAATCTTGTGGAAGAATGGAGGATAAAATTGAACAAGACAGAGAGATCAAGAATACTGTGAAAAGACTTACAGAGTCTACTAACCTGGATCCATGGGGGCTTACAGAGCTTGAACCACCAACCAAAGAGCATGTAGGGACTGAGGAGAAGGGTAGGGATAGTGGGGGGGGGGAGTGTTGGTTTTAAGGGTGAGATAGGAAGGAGAGGAGGGGAGGTCTGTAATTGGAATCTAATGTGAGTAAGATAAATCAATTATGCAAAATAGCATGAAATAGCCTCTGAAAATAGTAATCATGTCTATCCATGAAGTAAGGGCTGGTTTGCTCATGCCAGCTTAGCAACAATTATTTCTTTTTCAGAGGAAAGGTTTGTGGATGTTTAAATCCAGTATGAATGGCCCTGAGTTCCTCCATCTGAGCTCTTCCATGTAGGTATCAAGCTACCTGGGGGTAAGAGATTTACTTTGAAGAGGGCTGTTTCCCCTTGTCTGAGCCACTACGGGTGTTTTCTTTCTGTCTGATTCATGCTTCCTTCTACAGATGAATGTGAACCCCAACCATGTATTTGCAAGTTGAGTAACAACAGCCTCCTCATGGTGAGAAGAATTTCTCTGGAACATTAACAAAGAACTTAATGATTGAAGAGACCACTCAAATTTGACTGCCTTGAAGAAGAGTCTCCATTTTTATTATTTTTTCAATTAAAGTGGAATTTAAAAAATCTTGTGAACACTGACTTTTCGAGCTATATAATTGTTGTTGTTGTTGTTGTTGTTGTTGTTGTCATTGCTGTTGTTGCTACAGGGAATTATTCCCCACCTGGTAAAATGTTGGAGTAACATTATTGCCCTCTACCATTAAGATCAACTTGTAATCCACAAATGTCAATTTTGTGGCAAAATTGTTCATAGTAGAGCATGAGTAGCCTCTCAACTAAAGCAAGTCTCCTGGCTGGACTTTATCTCTACAGGGCAGCCAGAGACAACTGCTCCCTTGAGAAGAGCTTAGTGTGAGAAAGCAGTGCTCAAGGATGAGCAGAAATTTCCTTTTACGGGGGTGCGGTGGGGAGGATTTTCTTACGCTGTCAGTTGAGTGATGGTAGAAGATGTTTGGTCTTAACTCATTCTGGCTAACACAGTAAATATGCGAGAGTTTCTTGTACTGGAAAGGATCTTGTCCTGGCCACTACAGCCTTCATGCCCCCACACCCCTCCAGCACTGTGAGAACTCCTGCTTCATTAGATAAATGGAAGCTGCAAAGATTCCACACTCTCTTCCTTTCTTATGATGATTTTAAAGTATAAAATTTATCCCCATCACAATTGCTTGCCCTTGTCTCTCAGTGTAAGAAAGGAGCAAACTGCCCAGAGTGACAAAAATCAGGCTAAAAACATGAGAAGTTACAACTAAAAGAAACAGATAAAACAACTGGGTCCATAATCATTATGAAAGAAGAAAATACAAAGGTGAAGCTGGGGAGAGAAAAGTTCTTGGAAATAAAATATGCATGAAACAATATGTTGATCTGTTGTGAATGAATGGGGAGAGACTGTACTAAGAAGCTACCTAGAATAACAAGTTTGGGGTCCTCCATTTTCATGGAGTCATCTAGGCAGCATCCTAACAGCGTGACTACATAAGGTTTGAGCTCTAGATATTATCAAACATTGGCCAAGATCTATGTTGAAGAAGAAAATGTAATTTTATACACAAAAGAATTTAAATTTTTTTAATTTTCTATATTCTTGCTTACATTCCAAATGCTTTCCCCTTTCCCAGTTCCCCCCTCACCACTGGATATTAGCCCTCTGTCGGATGTGGGGTTGGTGAAGATCTTTTCCCAATTTGTTGGTTACTATTTTGTCCTTCTGACAGTGTCCTTTGCCTTACAGAAACTTTGTAATTTTATGAGGTCTCATTTGTCAATTCTTGATCTTAGCGCATAAGCTATTGGTGTTCTGTTCAGGAACTTTCCCCCTGTGCCCATGTCCTCAAGGGTCTTCCCCAGTTTCTTTTCTATTAGTTTCAGAGTGTCTGGTTTTATGTTGAGGTCCNTATTGGTGTTCTGTTCAGGAACTTTCCCCCTGTGCCCATGTCCTCAAGGGTCTTCCCCAGTTTCTTTTCTATTAGTTTCAGAGTGTCTGGTTTTATGTTGAGGTCCTTGATCCTCTTGGATCAATTCGCATTCTTCTGCATACTGACTTCCAGTTGAACCAGCACCAATTGTTGAAAATGCTATCTTTTTTCCACTGGATGGTTGCAGCTCCTTTATCAAAGATCAAGTGACCAAAATTCTTTGGGTTCATTTTCCGATCTTCAATTCTATTCCATTGATCTACTTGCCTGTTACTGTACCAATACAATGCAGTTTTTAACACAATAGCTCTGTAGTACTGCTTGAGGTCTTGGATACTGATTCTCCGAGAAGTTCTTTTATTGTTGAGAATAGTTTTAGCTATCCTGGGTTTTTTGTTATTCCAGATGAATTTGAGAATTGCTCTTTCTAAATCTATGAAGAATTGATTTGGGATTTTGATGGGATTGCATTGAATCTGTAGATTGCTTTCGGCAAGATGGACATTTTTTACTATATTAATCCTGCCAATCCAAGAGCATGGAAGATTTTTCCATCTTCTAAGGTCTTCTTCAATTTCTTTTTTCAAAGACTTGAAGTTCCTGTCATTTAGATCTTTCACTTGTTTGGTTAGAGTCACAGGAAGATACTTCATATTGCTTGTGGCTACTGTGAAGGGTGTTATTTCCCTAACTTCTTTCTCAGCCTGCTTATCCTTCGAGTATAGGAAGGCTACTGATTTACCTGAGTTTATTTTATAACCAGCCACTTTGCTGAAGTTGTTTATTAACTGTAGGAGTTCTCTGATGTTTTTTGGGTCACTTAATTATACCATCATATCATCTGCAAATAGTGATAGTTTGATTTCTTCCTTTCCAATTTGTATCCCTTTGACCTCCTTATATTGTCTAATTGCTCTGGCTAGAACTTCAAGTGCTATATTGAAAAATTATGGAGAGAGAGGGCAGCCTTGTCTAATCCCTGATTTTAGTGGATTGCTTCAAGTTTCTCTCCATTTAGTTTGATGTTGGCTACCAGTTTGCTGTAAATTGCTTTTACTATGTTTAGGTATGGATCTTAAATTCCTGTTCTTTCCAAGACTTTTAGCATGAAAGGATGCTGAATTTTGTCAAATGCTTTTTCAGCATCTAATGAAATGATCATGTGGTTTTTTTNTTTAGGTATGGATCTTAAATTCCTGTTCTTTCCAAGACTTTTAGCATGAAAGGATGCTGAATTTTGTCAAATGCTTTTTCAGCATCTAATGAAATGATCATGTGGTTTTTTTCTTTGAGTTTATTTATGTAGTGGATTGCATTGACGGACTTCCGTATATTGAACTATCCCTCCATCCCTGGGATGAAGTTTGATCGTGGTGGATAATCTTTTTGATGTGTTCTTGGATTCAGTTGGCAAGAATTTTATTTAGTATTCTTGCATCGATATTCATAAGGGAAATTGGCCTGGAGTTCTCTTACTTTGTTGGGTCTTTGTGTGGTTTTGGTATCAGGGTAATTGTGGCTTCATAGAACGATTTGGGTAGAGTTCCTTCGGTTTCTATTTTGTGGAATAGTTTGAAGAGTATTGGTGTTAGGTCTTCTATGAAGATCTGATCGAATTCTGCACTGAATCCATCTGGTCCTGTGCAGTTTTTGGATGGAAGACTTTCTATGACCCCTTCTATTTCTTCAGGGGTTATGAGACTGTTTAGTTGATCTATCTGATTTAATTTTGGTATTTGATATCTGTCTAGGAAATTGTCCATTTCCTCCAGATATTCCAGTTGTGTTGAGTATAGACTTTTGTAGTAGGATGTGATAATTTTTTGGATTTCCTTTGTTTCATTTGTTATAACTCCCTTTTCATTTCTAATTTTGTTAATTTGGATACTGTCTCTGTGCCCTTCGGTTAGTCTGGCTAAGAGTTTATCTATCTTGTTGATTTTCACAAAGAACCAGCTCCTGGTTTGTTGATTCTTTGTATAGTTCTGTTTGTTTCTACTTGATTGATTTCATCCCTGAGTTTGATGATTCCCTGTCTTCTACTCCTCCTGGGTAAATTAGCTTCTTTTTGTTCCAGGGCTTTTAGGTGTGCTGTTAAGGCTGTTAGTGTATGCTCTCTTCAGTTTCTTTTTGGAGGCACTTAGGGCCATGCGTTTTCCTCTTAGCACTGCTTTCATTGTGTCCAATAGATTTGGTTAAGTTGTGCCTTCATTTTCATTAAATTCTAAAAAGTCTTTGATTTCTATCTTTATTTCTTCCTTGACCAAGTTACCATTGAGTAGAGTATTGTTCAGTTTCCATGTGTATGTAGGCTTTCTGTTGTTTTTGTTGCTATTGAAGACTACTTTTACTCCATAGTGATCTGATAGGAGGCATGGGATTAGTTCGATCTTCTTATATTTGTTGAGGTCTGTCTCTTGACCAATTATATGGTCAATTTTGGAGAATGTACCATGATGTGTTGAGAAAAAGGTATATTCTTTTGCTTTAGGATGAAATGTTCTAAATATATATATCTGTTAAATCTAATTGGTCAAAAGCTTCAATTAGTTCCACTGTGTCCCTGTTCAGTTTCTGTTTTCCTGATTGGTCCATTGAGGAGATTGGAGAGTTGATGTCCCCCACAATTATTATGTTAGGTGCAATGTGTGCTTTGAGCTTCAGTAAAGTTTCTTTTATGAATGAGGGTGCCCTTGCATTTGGAGCAAAAATGTTCAGAATTTCGAGTTCTTCTTGATGGATTTTTCTCTTTGACCAGCAAGAAGTGTACTTCCATGTCTCTTTTGATGACTTTAGGTTGAATGTCAATTTTATCTGATATTAGAATGGCTACTCCACCTTGTTTCCTGAGACCATTTGCTTGTAAAATTGTCTTCCAGCTTTTAACTCTAAGGTAGTGTTTGTCTTTGACAGTGAGATGTGTTTCCTGTATGAAGCAAAACGTAGAGTCCTGTTTCCACATCCAGTCTGTCAGTCTATGTCCTTTTATTGGGGAATTGAGTGCATTGATGTTAAGAGATAGTAAGGAATAGTAATTATTACTTGCTGTCATTTTTGAAGATATTTTTTATATTTGAGTGGTTATTTTCTTTTTGGTTTGATGAGAGGAGGTTTCTATTTTGCTTCTTCCAGGGTCTAGTTTCCCTCCTTGTATTGGAGTGTTCCCCCTATTATCCTTTGTAGGGCTTGGTTTGTGGAAATATATCATGCAAATTTGGTTTTGTCATGGAATATCCTGGTTTCTCCATCTATGGCGATTGAGAGTTTTGCTGGGTATAGTAGTTTTGGCTGAAATTTGTGTTCTCTTAGAGTCTGCATGATATCTTCCCAGGATCTTCGAACTTTCATGGTCTCTGATGAGAAGTCTGGTGTAATTCTGATAGGTCTTCCTTTATATGTTACTTGGCCTTTTATTCTTACTGCCTTTAATATTCTTTCTTTGTTTAGTACATTTGGGGTTTTGATTATTACGTGACAGGATTTATTTCTGTTCTGGTCCAGTCAGTCTGTTTGGAGTTTTGTAGGCTTCTTGTATATTCATGGGCATCTCTCTCTCTCTCTTTAGGTTGGGGAAGTTTTCTGCCATAATTTTGTTGAAGATATTTACTGGCCCTTTAAGTTGTAAATCTTCACTGTCATCTATACCTATAATCCTTAGGTTTGGTCTTCTTATTGTGTCCTGGATTTCCTGGATGTTTTGGGTTTCAAGCCTTTTGCATTTTGCATTTTCTTTGACTGTTGAATCAATAGTTTCTATGGTATCTTCGGCATCTGAGATTCTTACTTCTATCTCTTGTATTCTATTGTTGATTTTTGCATCTATGGCCCCTGATTTCTTCCCGAGTTTTTCTATCTCCAAAGTTGTCTCCCTTTGCGATTTCTTAGTTGTTTCTACTTCTGTTTTTAGATTCTGGAGGGTTTTGTGCAGATAATTCGCTTGCTTGTTTGTGTTTTCATGTAATTCGTTAAGCGATTTTTGTGTTTCCTCTTTCATGACTTCTGCCTGTTGGCCCACGTTCTCCTGTATTTCTTTAAGTGATTTTTGCATTTCCTCCTTATTGGCTTCTATCTTTTGATCCATTTTCTCCTGAGTTCTTTAACTGCTTTTTGTGTTTGCCTTGTAAGGGCTTATAACTTCTGATCCATTTTCTCCTTTATTTCTTTAAGAGATTTATTTATGTCCTTTTTGTGTTCTTCTAACAGTATCATGACCAGATCGAAATCTTGTTTTGTGTGTTGGGGTATCCAGGACTTACTGCTGTTGGAAAATTGGTTTCGGATGCTGCCATATTGCCTTGATTTCTGTTAGCAACATTCCTATGTTTGCCTTTTGCCATCTGGTTATCTCTGGCGTTAGTTGGTCCTGTAGTCACTGGCTGGTGCTTGAACCCCCTGTGGGCCTGTAAGGCTATTTCCCCACCACTGGATGACTGGGTTTCCTCTGGCACAGATTGCTGATGTGCTGCTCTCCTCCTGGGTGCTGTTGGACCCCTGGTGTATCTTGCTCCAAGCAATGTTATACTTGGTTGTCCCTGTGGACCTGATGCTGCTTGTCTGTTCTATCAGGGAGCAAAGACAGTGGCTGGGAGCACCTCCAAGTGCTGACCACCCCACCGGGCACAAGACCCAGGCCTGGCTGACACACAGAGAACCTCCTCTCTGGCCAGATCCTGTGTGCAGGTTGCTGCCTGGTGGCCTGAGTCCCCTGAGATCTTAAACTTGGGATAACTCAGGTACCTGGGTCTGCTTGTCCAGTCCAAGCAGCAGCAAAGAAGGCAGCTGCGGGGAGTGCAGGATACCCTGCAGGGCATAGAACCCACGCCTGGCTGGGACACAGGAACTGCTTCTCTGCCTAGCTCCTGTGCGCAGATCACTGCCTGGAGGCCTGAGTCCCCAGAGATCTTAAACTCTGGATATTTTGGGTACCTGGGTCTGCTTGTCCAGTTCAAGCAGCAGCAAAGATGGCAGAGGCGGCAGAGAGTGCAGGATACCCTGCAGGGCACAGAACCCACGCCTGGCTGGGACACAGGAACTGCTACTCTGCCTCAGGAGCCCCGTTCTTTCATTAGCCACTTAGTGCAGTTACCCAGAAAGAGCATGAGGTGCCTTCAGCATGCAGCCCTCCATTAGAATTTTTATTTACTCAACAATAATGAAAAATGAAATGAGAACATTTTCACAAACATGACTGGAACTGGATATCATGATGGTTACAAAAATATAAATAAGCCATACAAAGAAAAGCAAATGACAAGTTTCTTTTGTATATAGAACTTAGATTTAAAATGCTCTCTCTCTCTTTCTCTCTCTCTCTCTCTCTCTCTCTCTCTCTCTCTCTCTCTCTCTCTCTCTCTCTCTCT
>BDUI01004339.1:71557-82661 GCA_002335545.1 Apodemus speciosus
ACACACACACACACACACACACACACACACACACACACACACACCTAAAAATAGAGGGTAAAAATCTTTATGTTGGCCAGGCATTAGTCTTTTTTAAAAGAATATATTTTATTGGTATTTGAGAAAGGAGAGAAGAGAGAGGAGAAGAGGGGATAGAGACAGAGAGAAAGACAGACCCAGAGGCACAGAGAGAGACTGAGACAGAGAGACAGAGAACAGGGGGAGGACAGATGGTGATTGTAGAAACAGTTCTCTTCTTTTGTCTTTTCTGTGGTTATCAAACTCAGATTTTTTGGCTTGAGGTTCAAGTGTTTTTATATCTACCTCCACAGCTTTCATTTGTTAATTGTACCTTTTATACCAAATACAAAGAATGTTTGTGAAATGGAGTACAGCTGAAGAGAAATCAGAACAAACGTGAAACTCAAATTGCCATCATCACCTTGCAAATCCAACAGAGAGAGTTTGTATAGTGACTGAAAATGAGTTGAGAGAATCAGGCACTGTAGACAGAGATCCCTCACAGTGAGCATTTCCCTTGGATGACCTTCATCCCGGGCAGGAGGATGTAAAGGCAACTGAAGTCTCATGGTGTTTTTGAGCTTATCAGAAAGGAGTGCAGCCACAATGCATAGAGTAAATGCCTACTGTATGGGTCCCATGGGTGCTCTTGGTCCTATGAGGTAACTTACACCCCACCCTGTATGAACGTTTGGCATCAGTGATCTGCTCTTTTACCCAAGGAATGTTGAGAGGGCATTCTGAAGTTTGGGAGTTAGAGCAGTGATAGCAGTTTCCTTCACCAGGGCGTACATGTTTAAATTCACAAATAATGTCATGGGTCAGTTATTTCCTGACTTTTAATTTTCTCTTAATTCATCCACAAGGGATGAAGGAGAGGTGGCTCAAGGGTTATGGGGGATTGTTACTCTTTCAGAGGACCTCAGTTTCCTTCTCGGTATTCATTGCTAGCAGCTCACAACCATCACTAACTCCATCTCCAGAGGACCTGACAATGTTACTGACCTCCCCTGGCATCTGCTCACATGCCATTGACTCACCCCAGTACACAGACACACACAGACATGCACAATCAAGAAAACCTAATGTTATCTATAAGCTTCTTCCTGTGATACAAGCACAGTTGACTGCGTCACACATTTTCTGCTCCCTTTAGTCTCTCATACCCTCTATACTGATATTTTCTATTAACGATGGGTATTTTTTTATGTTTAGAGTTTTGCCATTAAGTGAAAGATTAATGTTGATGAGTTTCTGTTATAAATCTGAAGCTTAGTATTTGCTATTTCCTTTCTTTCTCTGCACAACCAATTTTTTAAAGACTATTTTTGCTCTGTGGGTATAAGTCCCTAAACTTTTTAAACAACTATAAAGTGTTTTTCCAAGTAGGTAGAGTTACTGTGACTCCCTCTGCCTCCTTCAGGTACCCAGAGTTCAGCTCTACCACCATCCCATCACTGCTGCTTCTCCTTGCTTCCTTTGTACCTGGCTCATTCTTATCTTTCTTTTATCTTTCTTACTTTTAGTCTACAAATCTTAGTTACTGATAAAGAAGGGGAAAAGCAAAGGAACAGCTCCATGGTATGCCATCATTTTAAATAGATAAATTTAAGAAAAGTTAAAAATCAACAGATGAAAGACTTCACAATAGCATGGCACAGCGCAGAACAAGTAAAATCAGTCACAATCCTAAAAATCAAAGTGGAATCTACTTTAAAATTCAATATACGATGTGAAAAAGTCTGATGACATTTACAACCAGCAAAGGATAGGTAAAACTCCCACAAAGGCTTCCAAAATATTACATAAACAAAAATTCAAGAATCATATGAACTGTAATAGAAAGCAAGAATCTGAAAGACAGCCTTTTAGGTTACTTAGGACCAAAAGTAAAGTGACATAAATTAGAAAATTATATTTTTCCCATAGAGATGGACAGGGATGAAGGGCATTTGTGGTTCTTTTAGAGGACCTGCATTTGTTTCCTAGCACCCTCCCATGTCAGATGGAATCCATGAGTATGTGCACTCAACATGAGTACAAACCCCTACCCAGACACACCCATATACACATAGTTACACAAAATAAAATATATGTTTTGTAGGGTGGAGAAAAGGTACAGTAGTTAAGAGAACTTGATTTTCTTACAAAGGGCCTAGGCTCGGTTACCAGCACTAAAATGGCACCTCAAAATCATCCTAAACTCTAGTTCCCAGGGATCTTACAACTTCTTCTGGCTCCTCAGGCTCCAGTATTACACATGATGCACATTCATATATGCAAACAAAATATGAATGCATGTAAAATAAAAATGAAACATTCAAAAATGTTCCCTATTCACAGAATATCCATTGCTCATAATTTAGTTTAATTCATCTCTTTTTGGTGACCTAGAATGACCACTGTGAAACTAAGGCTAAGTTCTATGCCAAGAGACATTCCTACGCAAAAAATTCAAATACTAAGTATATGAAGAAGGATGGCTTTTAACTGAACATGTTCAAGAATGTTCCATGTGTATGTCTATGTATGAGTTTCCTTAATAAGAAGTTCTGGATTTTTACTTGAAGAGATGATGTTTGTGAATTATTCTCCAGTCTCTTCTCATTTGGTACAAGTAATGATTATTTCTTCCTCTTCATATCTCTTGATTGCATTGATCATCTTTGGATTCCATAAGAAGCAACCAATGCTTATAACGGTCATGATGGTTCAACCATTTATTGTCAAATGTTATTAAGATACAAGATCCAGAGTCTGTATTGTAGTCAGATGTATTGGATTAAGATGTATTGAGAAAAATATCCTGTTCTCTATCGACCATTGAATTCAGTCGAATAGCCTTTATGGTGGCCCAATTTTACACACTTGTTCTCCACAATATCACATTTGCTTAGGACTTCTTGCAAGAGGCATGACTGGAGATTTTTGCATAATTAATTAACTAAGGCAGTGCTGTTAGGAGAATAAAAAGTCAGAGAATCAAGAGAGAACAGGACGTGACTCAGAAGTATGAATCTTGTGCCTGAGGGGAGTTTTGGGATTGAAGGGAAGTCAGATGGTTCAATAGAAAGGTCTTGATACAAAAATAAATCTGTCCATCTTATACTACATGTCAGTTTTCTGTCAATTATCTGTTTTTGGCAGGAAGGGTAGAATATCCACCTAGGTTAAACAGCTTAGCACAGAGACAGAGAAATCTACAGGGCTAAGTGGGCAGCTGAGGATTTGTACTCTTAGTGACTTCAACAGCAGATGCTTTCTTTTGTGGAAAACACAGCATTTCCTCCAATCTGTTCAATACAGACCCAGTCTGTTTTACAGGATCTTTCTGTTATGTATGTGCATCAGTACCTTGTGTTATATACACACCTCTTGCATGAAAAAATCTTTACTGATTCCTATCAGTCATAATATCATCTTAACTAAGCAAGTCATGAAAAAACTCGACAACTAAATTATTAATATTATTTCACCAACAATAGCCAAAGATTTGTATTACAGGAAAACTCATGAATCACATCCCTCCAAATGATTAGAACATGTTAAAAGACAAAGTACCCCCTTCTCCCTCTGTACTCCTACATCAGCTCTTAAGGTGCAAATAAAGCACAGGTGACTGATGAGTCCACCAAGACTGATTGCCTGACCTAGGGGAGACAAAACCTTGGGAAGCTCACTTACAAGATCATTCTAGTCATACCATCTTCAAGGATGACCAGTGTCTTGCTATGACCAGTATCTTGCAGTAATTGGTGTCTTACTATGATAGGCATTTACTGAGAGGTGTTTGACATTCTATGACATTCTCCCTCAAGCCCAAATATGGTTTCTGGTGACATTAAGAAATATTAATTGCAGCAGAAGATTATGAAGAATTATGGGACATTGAATAATCATTGACAAGAAATGTGATTCTGATTTGGCTGCATGGACTTAACTGGCCCCTTGCTTAACAACTTGAGGATAATTTCAGGATAATGTTTAAATTGACAAACTCCAAACATGAAAACATGAGTTCAAATTCTCAGAAATCAACAGAGTTGCCAGACAACTTCAGTGTGAAAGACAGGGGAATCTTCACAGTAAGCTGGCTAGCAAGTATACCCAAATTGATAAGCGCTGGATTTTAGGGAAAGATTCTAGTTGAATGAATAAGGTGGGAGAGCAATTTAAAATGTTTTCAGCTTCAGGCCTCAATATACACATGTGCACACATGTGCACTCAAACATCCAAAGAATGCACACATACATATAATACCATATACATATGAAAAAGGAAAAAAGTATAATGTACAAAGTTTGAAGAATATATGCTTAGCAGATCAAGACAAGAAGCCTTAGCCCTCCTGTTAAAATTAGCCAGTATGGGATATTAATCTTTAAAGCCTTAAATCTCTCATTTTTCACTCCTCTTCTCTCTTGTCTTTTCTCTTCCTCAATTTTCTGAGCCTGACACAAAAGAGATAAGGAACAAATGACCTGTCAGTATTCTTTTTCAGCTTCTCTAGGTACAGTATTCACACCTAAAGCCATGGTGTTTATCTGCCCAGGAGATCCCCCAAAACACCATCGGGAAAATACAATGTTGTGAAAGTGTGTTGAGTTGTGGAAATGGAGATCTTTAGCATCTATCAGTGCTCTGGAACTTCAGAGTACCAGGTTGCCCTCAGGTTATGGAAAGAATTTGATCTGAGACTGTCATTCCAGTGCTCTACCTTGCATGCTCTGTTTAAATAAGTGGAGCAAAAGTTAAAAATTTGGCAGACAGACAGACAGACACATGCACACAMACATGCCTGCACACACAGCCCCACACATATCCAACAGATTATAATTTTTCACTTTGTTCAGTGTATAGATTATTTCCTGCATTTGATTCTAAGCTGGGGCAAAGTATAGATTCATCCTACGTAAATTCAACCCTAAACTTATGGAGCTATTCCAGAATTTTCTTCAGGGCTGTCTTTTGTTGTGACCTGCTGTAAAACCTGATGGCATGTGTACTGTAAACATAGAAAAGGTTGAGCTGACAAATGGGACTCTAGTCACTTTGAGAAGCCCATTCCAACTTTCGATAGTTTTCGTTGTGTTAGAGCATGTGCTTTATTTAGAAGTTCCTTTATTAGTATTTTTAGGGTTTTAAAATTATTTTCTCCTCAAATGTCACAGAATGCCTTACCATCCATCTGCTCATGAGACATAATTATGAAACTGACAGTCTCTTTTGACACCTCTTTGATGTGGGAGGAATGAACACATTTCATTCAGTTGGGAACTCGGGTTTTTGGCTTTCTTCATTTACAGTGCCAAATCTTTTGAACAGGGCCCACATTACATAAGCATTCAGACAAAGCGTCAGAAAACAGACACTCAGAAGAACAATTGTCTTGTCACGCTTGGGGATTTCCACCACTAGTGGAGTTGGGAGATTGTTATCTTAGCCAACAACTGGCTAATTCTGGCAAAGCACATAAAACCATTTTTTTTTGTATTGCAGTTGTTTTGTGTACATGCTTCTTAAAGCAATGGAGAATATACATCTCATAGCTGTGAGGCTGTATGATAGATAGTAATGAATAACGTTATGAGACAATGAAGAAAATTATGGGAAATAGTTCTTCTTTAAAATACTGAATTGTCATTACTTTAGAAGTACATGTATTCATGTATGAATATATGTATGTGAATGTGCATGCTGCACTGAACATGCAGAAGTCTGGGTTAATGTGTGAGACTCCATTCTCTCCTTATACCATACGGGCCCTCGGAATCCAAGTCTAGTCATTAGGCTTGGGGGCAAGAGTCTTAACACACTAAGCCATCTTCTAGCCCATGATGTTCTCTGTCTTTAAAGAGGAACATGGAAACATTTCTATTGCATTAGTGGGTCTTCACATTTGTTTTTACAACAGAATAATCTGTATTCAAGGGAGGCTGATTCCACTCACCATGTATAGCTTTAGGTCATAACTGACAAGGTGATAATTCTATGACTGACATTTCAACAGCAGGCAAATCAAAAGTTTTGTGACTAAGCATCTTTTCAAAAATAGCTAGTTTTTTTTTGTCACACTGGATGGAATTTAATTCTGATAACAAACACTCTGACTAAAAATTTATTTATTTATAAAATAAGTTTTATTTAAGGAGTGTACCCAAAACTAAAATAAAATTCATACCAAGAATGAAATAAAGGCTTGTGAAATCATTGTGGAACTACATGAAATGTCTAGTTATTAGCCCTGTTCAGAAGTCCCTGTGGTTAAGAACTTCAGCTGGTCATGTAGAGGACTGATTCTTACCACTCAGGTTGGTCCACAGCTGCCTGGATATCACCCAAATCCAAGGGTCCAACTGCCTCTACTGGTGACCTCAGGCACCTGAACACATAAGTAAAGGTAAACATTGTAAGTTATTTAAGAAGATAGTTATTAAAGAGACTGCCTCATACTGAGGCTCCGTGGCTATCAGGTCAGATCAGTTTGGTACAACAATGAAACACAGACCCTGGTGCCAAAGAGAAGCCCCAAACCTACCTTTAACAACTTTTCAAATTGTAACAGGGAGGAAAATGTAGGGGCTGCAGAAGAATCTATTGTGACAAATACTTGTTTGTTTTTTTTTTTTTTCAGTGAAGAGATAAAATTATCTTGACGATGACACAAGAGAAGTGTTCAGAGTGGCATTCTCATTTTTTTAAAAAAATATTTATTCATTTATTTATTATTTATTCACTTTACATCCCAATAACAGCTCCACCCAATTCTCCCTCCCTTTCTCCTCTGAGAAGGGGAAGCCTGTCCCCCAGAAGTATTACCTCCCTATCCCAATTGACATATTAGTTACTGCAAGACTAGGTACATCTTTTCTCACTGAGGCCAGACAAGGCTGCCCAGTTAGGAAAACAGGATCCACAGGCAGGTAACAAATTCACTGACAGCCTCTACTCCAGTTGTTAGGGAGCCTACATGAAACCCAAGCTGCACATGTGCTACATATATGTGGGGTTGGGGGAGGTCTCAATGAAAATGCTCCCATAACGTATCTGCATTCTGGACTATGTTTTTCTATTTTGTCACAGATGATCTTTCAAAGTCATTACAATATTTGTGTATGAAAAATTAAAAACTGGGAAGAAAATGATAGCAACAGAGATGACAGAATGATTCATTGGTCATCCAGGATGTCTACCATGATTGAGCACATGGTCATATTAAACTCTCAATTAGATAGAGCAGGGTTCGTGTCCCATCACCCAGCTGGAGGAACTACAACCAATGAGAGGATGCTGCACACTGACCACAGGCTAGCACAAGCTCTGTTTCACGTGACTGGAACGCTACCCTTGTGGTAAAAACATGTATGTGATGAAAGTGTATGTGCCTTTAATGTAGCTTTTTTTTAAACAGTAACAGAAAATGAAAAGGAGTTCAAAAAAATCTACCTAAATATCAAAGTATTTTACAATAAACTACTTTCTTAAGCAACTGAGATATTTGTAATTCCAGGATAATTCTTTATGTTTTCATCTCTCTGTGTGTATGAAAGAGATAAGGGAGAATGTGAGGCACAGGCTAAATCATTTCCTAAGTATAATTGGATATCAAGGACATCTCAATCTCATTGCAGTGCAGAATGCCTGCGTGAGCAGGAACTTAGTTGAAGGTGAAAACTCATTCTTTCAAACATGAAAGGGTTTATTGTAAATATTGTATCTGTTACTATGTTTATGTGAGTGAGTGTGGATGTGTGTGTGCCGTGGTTTTCTGAGTGGGGGTCAGAGTCCAACTTTTGGGACTTCATTCTCTCCTTCCACTGTGGCTGGAACCTGCACCTTAAATTGAAGTCATCAGGAATGTGCTAGCTCTAAACAGGTAGAAGTTTTATTCTATCTATTATGGGTTCACACAAATCACTCTCAAGGTTGACTGGCTGAACCGAATAGAAGTAGCCCACATATGAATTACATATGTCTGGGTTTCCAAAGAAAAACTATATCTGCTATGGTCTAAATTATTGAAAACAGGGTACCATTGACCCAAATACTTGACATTTGGTGTGAGAACCGGAAGGTGTCAGGGTGGTCGGCATTGGTTCCCTGCTAAAGCAGCGTAACTATCCTTCTACTTAGCCTACTTCATGATTGCAGATACACTGCTTGGTCAATGCATTTCAAATGCATAGATATAAACAGTATCTAGAACCTCAAATGCAAAGCTATTTGGAAAATGAATATCATTATTTTGTTTGGAGATTGTATATATGTTATGTAACATATATAATAACATATATTATTTATAATGACAATGAACACCATTATTATATATAATATATATCATTATATATGGTTATATTATTCACTGAGGAAAGCAATTCTTTCTGAGATCTGGTAAATGCGCAATAAGAAAGGCATGGGAACCAGAGAATTTCATAAAAGCCTGCAGTATAACATGGGAGCCTCCATCCTCCCCAGAATCTCTTTAGAAAACTGACTTGATGTCACAAAGAGGAGCATCTGAGACCAAGGCCAGGTTTCCAGCATTGCACTCTTGTGTTTCATTTTCACTCTTTCTTCCCTCTTGAGTAGCGTGGAGGAAGGGCTCCTAAAAAGAGACAGAGTACATCAGTTCTGGCACTCTTGCAATAACATTTATTTCAACTGATCCTTCCAAATTTGATTGTGCTGTGTTATCAGCACACTTGGAAAATGATCATTCCATATGATAAATCCATACTGCAAATCCTCCTTAATGTACCAAATGAGCTTTTCTATGACACAGTAACTTTTATAGCTTGCCAGAATTTTAAAACGCTGGAAAAGGTGTTGCTAGCTTTCAACATGTGCTAATTGGGTATGCCTACCCAGATGGCATAGGAGTGAGAAGGGGAGGGGGTGGAGAGTGCAGTCACTAAACAGTTCTAATCAAGGCAAAGAATAGGGATAAACCGAACCCAAACAAGTCATTTAATCTTCTTGTTTATGCTGTTATGATGTGAGGATTTAACTTTGTTTATCATATTTCCAGGATTTTGTATATACAGTTGCTATTTAGGAAATACATACAACAAAGAACAGGATAACAAGAGGAACTGAGCTCCTGAGAGAATCTGAGCTCAGTGTTCACAGTCTCTAACTTAAAGTGAACCATCCACATTTTACAATTCTATAAAGCTCTCTGGTGATGCTGCTTAGGCAGTTGTGTCTGTTTGACAAAGCTGGTATGAAATTATCTGTCTCAGCTAAATTTTTATGCTAAGGTGTGGTGTGTGTGTGTGCATGCTTGCAATGCATATTTGTATGTGTGAGTATATGTGTGTACATATGTATGTATATGTGTATTTTTACATGTGTGTATATGTGTACATGCATGTGTATGTGTGTGGACAGGTATGCAGGTGCATGTGTATGTGTGTGCATGTTTCTGTGTGGGTGCAAGTGCCCTCGGAGGTCAGAAGGGGGCATCTGGACACTGGATTGAAGTTCCAGACTTTGAGCTTCCCAGAGGGAGTGCTGGGAAACAAACCCAGGTTCTATGTAAAAGCAAGTGCCATTAATTCCAAAGCCATCACTCTGGTCCCCTATCAAATTTTAAACCTTACATTTCATTGTATTCTCCTTAGGCTAGTGTGTTAACACTGAAATTGGTTTAAATTGAGACATCCATTTATTCATTTCAGTCTCTAGGGATCCCCCATCTGGAGACAGTTTGTTATGTTGTATTGTGAGTGCTTCAGTGACCCCTCCTCATTCTTTACTTTGTGTGAATAATTCACATATTAAGATATTTTACCTAACTCCTGTCATGTGTTTTCAAAAATAACTTTTGCCAATATAATAAAATGATGTCATAGTCTATTGGAAATCATTCCTAATATATAAGCTCATGTTTGATTCTGCCATAAGACCTAGCTATATGATCAAGATTGGTAACTAGTAAAGATGGAATTCTTGGATATAAGCCAGTGATGCAACAAGAAGGTTTCTTTATTGAAACCAAAGGATTCTATGATAAAAGCATATACTTGGAATTCACACGAGATCGCTGTTCTGATGTGAAATCAGAAATGACAGAGAAACACTACAGCTCCACTTCCCTGGCTGTCAGAGAATCACATGTTTCTGAGATCACTCACCAATTTCCTTGTAAAAAAGTTTGCAATGGCAGGAATCTGTGGAGCATTTTTGCAGACTCCCCAATGTTCAGGCATGTGAATCAAGAACTAGAAAATGTCCTAGTGTGGTAGCCACTTTTCTCAACATGTGACCAAATTCCAGTCAAGAGCAAATCAACTTAGCGAATTTATATTGCCTCCTGGATGTCCATGGTTACAGGGAGACATGGTGGCGCCAGCTGCTGGAGGCTGTGGCTGGGAGAGTATGTGGCTGTTTGTTCACTTCACTGTGGCCCAGATGAATAGAGATGAATGCTGCCGCTCATCAAGCTTGCTCCTCTTTCACCTGACGTTCACTCTAGGTCAAACCCTTTGCTGATCCTGCCCAGACAGGATGGCAACTCCAATCAGTTAATCATCCAGAAAAACCCTGTCATATTTACATTCAAGTTGTATTTCCTTGTCTCACTGATAGCTTGGGAATTATTAAAACAATTAAATTAACTGTCAAAATTAACCACTGCAAATCCAATATCACACTCAAATAAACACACACACACACACACACACACACACACACACACACACACAGCCCACAGCAAAAATGGGTACACACAACATTTCTTAAAGCCTTTGTTGATTTCATAATGCAAAAGGCAATTTAGTTCATCTCTAAGATTTTCCAAAATCCCATCAGTTACAACATTGTTCAAAATTCTCTTCTGAAACTCAAGACATTCTCTTAAATGTGAATTCCTATAATTTTCTTTTAAAAAAATGCAATTTTCCACATCCTCGCCAACATCTGCTGTCTCCTGAGTTTTTAATCTTAGCCATTCTGATTGATGTGAGGTGAAATCTCAGGGTTGTTTTATTTGCATTTCTCTAATGACTAGTGATGTTGAACATTTTTTAAGGTGCTTCTCAGCCATCCGAATTTCTTCAGGTGAGAAGTCTTTCTTTAGCT
>BDUI01004340.1:16311-43178 GCA_002335545.1 Apodemus speciosus
CCCTGTAGGACCAGGCAGCTGGGGGCTGACCGCCGCCCTGCCAGCAGACCTTCAGTAGGCATTGCACCCCGCGGGTGTACTCTCTTGTCCCCCACTGGTCTCTGAGGAATGCAACCATGACCTTCCCTCTCTCCTGGCCCCCTCATCCCTCTGTCTTCACCTTGGCTCGGAGCAAATGAGAGTGTGTTTGCTCCTTCCAGGCTCTCCAGAGTAAATCCTCTCAGCTTTGGGTGTAGCAATATTTCGCTGATCAGTGAACTTGATCACGATGAGAGAAAAATCATCAAATATTCAGGACCTTGTTATTGTTCTTGGTGGTGTGTGTTTATATATGTGTATTTGTCTTGGGATAACACGCATCTAGTGACCATCCTCTGTTACTCAGGGTAGCCCCAACTTGAGATCCTCCTGCCTCAGCTTTTTTAGTGCTGGGATTAATGCTGTCAATCACCACACTCAGCCTAGGAATTGCTTAATAACTGAAGCTAGGGGAAATCAAAGCCGTGGTTTAGCTGTGCTTGGGGTAACTCCCTTGTCTGGCRCTGACTACAGTTCTCTGAGATAGCTAGAGCGTTGAGGTTATCACCTCCAGGAGTGTCAGTGACCTGCTGTATAACACAGCTCATAAGAGGCCGGGTGTGGAGGTTCATTTCTGTATTTCTATGGGTCCAGGTTTATGAAATAAGATTAAGAGCACTCAGATTCTTCCACCGAGGAACCCTACAATTCTCCCTCATTAGACAGTGATGCTTTCTGTCCAGATAGGGCTATAGGCTGTTCCTGCTGTGGCCAGCTGGGGGCGGTCTAAGCCAAGTGTACAGGGCAAGGAGCCCTTTGCTGCACCTCTGGAGCCTCAGCTGCACTTCTAGTATTCAGGCCCAGGTCTCTTGCTCTGCCTGAGGCCCAGGCCTCATTTGATGACCTCTGGTTCCTCTCACCCAGCTCGCCATCCAGAAACACTTTCCCAGAACAAACCTTGGCCCTGAGGAAGGCCAGGGCATGGCTGTTGTTCTCCAAGAAGTGCACGCGCAGGCGGCCCGGACTGGGCGCCGGAAGGGCCTCTCCAGAGATAAGCTCTAACAGCCGCAGTAGGTGGGCACCGTCAGCAAGCTCTGTGCACAGGTTCTGGATCCTGATGCCCACCTGAGGAGTGGATTGAGGTAGATGTGGGGTCAGGCCAGCATTTCCTGCCCACCCCATTTTAAAGCCTGAGAGGGCGCCGGGCAGTGGTGGCGTGCGCCTGTAATCCCAGCACTTGGGAGGCAGAGGCAGGCAGATTTCGGAGTTTGAGGCCAGCCTGGTCTACAGAGTGAGTTCCAGGACAGCCAGCGCTATACAGAGAAACCCTGTCTCGAAGAAACCAAATCCAAAAAAAATAAAAAGTTTAAAGCCTGAGAGGGGTAGGCCAGAATAGCTACAGGTAGATAACTCCAGAGCAGAACCCCAGGTCACTGGCCAGAACTGAAAGTACTCAGACCTTACTTACCCGTCCTAGTCGGAAGACGTTATTGATCCAGTTGGTGAAGGTCTTCTCCTGCATGTGTGTATGCTGAGCCTGGAGCTTGCGGACATGGCCTATCTCATATTCAGAGTCCATGGCCAAACTTGAACTCAGCAGGACTGAGCTTTGGGCCTGGGTCTCCTCGTCAGGGATGCTGCGGCTAAGGAGGTGGAGGGCCCATGGGACAAGCAGCCTATGAGCCTGTAGTCCTTTGCGGGTGAATGACAACTGGACATTTCCCCAGAGGCATGGGGACTGGGAAGTRCTGTGGATCCTCATGATCCTCCTGCGAGGAATCTGAGGTCCTATCTTGCCACATTGTCCCCATGAAGGACAGAAACTGTGGATTGGAACTAAGCGAGTAAGAAGTCTGGTAGCCTGCACTTGAATGACCCAGAGCCACCCCCATCCCAACTCTCCAGATTCTACTCTGAACACCTACGGCTAGTCCTCTCACCTCAGCCGTTGGCCCCTGCTCTTTGGCAGGCAGAAGGAAGACAGGGGTTGCTCACCTTGGCAGCTGATGTCCAGGTCCTCATTACGAGGTCCCACTGCTGGATGGAGTTACGAGACAGCAAAGCCTGGGAAGTGAGGGAGGCGACCAGAAAGGTCAGCCTGGAGCCCCAGTGTGGCCCTCCCCTTGGCCAGCCTGTCAGCACACAGGCAGCATTGTCCTCCCACCTGCTATGGGGCGGGGCCCAGACAGGAGAGGGTGGCTCGAGAATGCTCTAGGCTCATTGCTAAGTGTCTCCTCCTCCATCCTCTACCCCGTCCCCTGGTTGCTTCTGCGGTTGGCAGGTGAGGAGGGTCTTGGCTCTCATGGTCTTGTTGGCTCTGGTGCGAACATTACAGGATGCTGAAGTCTAACGAGAGGTATCCATGACCGGGACTTCTGGCTGAAAGCTGTGGACTTACTTTCTCTTCCGCACCCCATTTTAGGATGACTGAAGGAGCAATCTGACAGCCTCTCCCTAACTGGGAATAGCCACAGGGAGCTGCAGTGTCTTGAATAGATCTGGGCCACAAGCCCAGCTTAGCCAAGTATTGAGAAGCCAGCGACAGACAAATGGTGACAGAAGGTACCTGGGGAAGCAGCTCCTGCTCACAGCTGCCCTGTGAGCAACAACCTCTTCCCACAGCTTTCTGCCAGTGGTCTTGATCTCTCCTCCCAAAAGCTGTGGCCACAAGGACACTCCCCAGAGGTGCTGTAGCTCTCCTTCCCCTCCCCCGAGTCTCCAAAACATCCACACACAACCGTCTCAGAGACTGCGACACAAGTGTAGTTAGTTGTAGGTAATCACCAGGGCAGGCGCTCACTCTTCCTGACTGCAGCACAAACCCTCTGCATGGGCTGCCTGATGCCCCAGACAATGGTCAGCTCTAAGGAAGATTCTAGAGGAAACTACAGTCTTCAAGGCCCAGTTCCTGTTTTGTCGGGGAAGCCTTGCCCTCAGTCATAGCACCCTGAAGATACCTGGTCTCATCTGTAAGGGAAACCTTCACTGGAAAGGCCTTCTGGGTTTGAGGGACTCTGGCCTCAGCTTCTCCAGGTCTGTGAGGTCTGAGGTCAGACAGACTGTAGCATGCTTTGTTGGTAGGTTTAAGCAGAGGTGACTGTTTAGTTGTTTGATAGTGGGGCTGGAGAGATGGCTCAGTGGTCCAGGGCACTGGCTGCTCTTCCAGAGGACCTGGGTTCAGTTTCCAGCACCCACAGGAGACTTGCAGCCATCTGCAACTCCAATTCCAGGGGATCTGGTGCCCTCTTCTGGTTTCTGCAGGCACCAGGTACTCAAGCAGTGCACATACATCAGACAAGCACTTGTACACATAAAGTACAATAAATCTTTAAAAAAGAAAATGTTGTTGGATGGGATTAGAGGACCCCTCTCCTCCCCATGTCCCCTACCTGGGCTCAATGGCAACTAGAGCCCTGCATATTGCACAGGGGGCAGCTCCTCCTGGGCTGTGAACCAGCCCTTGGTGAAAAGGTCAATGGTCTTTGCAATCTTTGCCAAGAGACTGAACGTTCTATTTGAACTGGACTGAATGATACAGATGGGTGTATTGGCCATAACTGAGAAACGATCCAGCGGGAGCAGGGCTTCAGGTGCTGTTTGCTCCAGCACCCCAAACGCTATCACTGCAGATCTGGGTGTCCTATGCCTTGCTCAATGCCTCCTCTCTGCCAGCCCTCTTCCCCTTTTCCCTCGTCTCAATACCATTACAGCATTGTACCTATGTGGGACATCTTCCTAAGTGCCGGGTGGTGGTTGTTGAAAATCGAATTGGGAAGCACATATATTTTTGAACTGGTATCTGTGAGTAGGGGGAATGAATTACTCTAATTAGCTTAAGCTAATCAGGATCCATGCTGGAAAGTGGAGAGGAGTCTATTTTACCCAAACCTCATGGCTCTGGGAAAGAATGAAAAAATATGTTGTGCTAAATGACAGTCCAGGCTGGCATCATCACGGGTACATGGGTGACAGAGGTACACCTGAGAGGCACAGGACCTTGAGGTGTGTGAGATAGGCCCTCTCAGGAATGTGCTCAGAGATGCCCCCCCCCCAGAAGTACCCACCTCCACAGTCCTTCAGCCTGGGCTTTCCACCTAGGGTGGAGTGTGAACTCAGTGGGGCCTTTGCCCCCCAGTGATACGACCCACTGTGAGACCTTCAAGGGATGGCATGGAGAAGAGCTATACCTTTCTGGACTCTTCCATCTCCTTTCAAAACAGACCCAAAGGATTACTTACCTCTTGAAAAATGGGTACAAGCCAGTGCCAGTGGGGATTGACACTTTTAAATACGATTTTAAAGGATAGAGGGATTGTGTAATTTACTGTTGCTAAATGCTATGTAACCTGATATGCTCTTGAGTTGCACTCTGGGTTACTTGAATAGACTTGGGGTACCTGTTCTGGGGTCCTGCCGATAGCACGAAGTGATGCTGCCTGGCCAACTGCCTACCCCAGGCGAGGACGGCAGGACCCAACTGAAGTGCTTCCTTCCCCTCACCGCAGAGGGTCTCATGACCCAATGCCACGTGCAAGTTGCAAATAGAATCTTCAGAGCCAGGGAGAGCACCAAGTAAGCTTATAGCAAGACTTTACATATGTTCATGTTTCCCCCAGAGTGCAAACACTCTGAGGTGGCTTCTTTGAAATTGGGATATGTTGTGGTGGGTTAGATATGAAATGTACTGAAGGCTTGGTCAGTAGAGAGGTGATTGATCATAAGAGTTCTGAATTTATCCATGGATGAAGGGGAAGGGATGAGGAAGCAGGTCCCTGGGGTGTGCCTTTTAAGACTGCGTCTTCGGTCTCTGCCTCTTGGCGGCTAAGAGGCAGCAGCCTCCTCTGCCGTGTGCTCCTGCTGCTACGGTATTCTGCCTCCCCTCCAGCTCACAGCTGACCACTGCCCTGAGTTCTCTCAGACTGTTTGGCCAATTTAAACTTTCCCTCCTTGAAACTGAATTCTGTCAAGTACATCTGTGACACAGAAATCCAATGCGAGGGTGGGGCAATACAGAGTGAATGTATGCATTGGTCCCAAGAAGACACGTTTTATCTTTCATTTTATCACCATTTCTGGTGTTTTTCCTTCTGGAAAAGTTATTATGAAGAACAAGAGAATGTAACAAAAAGTAGATCCATGATTTCTTTTTCTTCAGGAACATCACTGGGTCAGAGCAGGGTGAGGCTTAGCTGCTAGGCCTCTCGCAGCAGAAGGGGAGAGGAGTGGGGAGGGAGATCCCAGAAATCTCAGCCTTCCCTACCTAGAAAGGCCTCCTCTGAGGTTCTGTACAGAGGCCACTTGGTCATATCTACAATGAACATACGGACGCATTTTAGAGACAGACTCATGAGACTTACGTTTGTGATTATATTTAGGTAGATACATGCCAATCGTGCGGAGAAAGCAGAAGAGAACTGGGAGGAAAGGCAGGCTCCCAGGCAGCACCTCTCCATGCRCACTGCACACCAACAGAAATGCTCGCACTCAGTTACAGCCCCAGGAGCAAACATCCACCTGTGTGTGTCCAATTAATAAAAACACAGAAAAGAGTAAAGTGCACACCATGTTTCTCTTAAAACCATTATTTA
Organism: Apodemus speciosus; assembly: GCA_002335545.1. Taxonomy (NCBI): domain Eukaryota; kingdom Metazoa; phylum Chordata; class Mammalia; order Rodentia; family Muridae; genus Apodemus; species Apodemus speciosus. Next base: position 21,918 of record BDUI01004340.1, read on the forward strand.
GAAAGTAAGATAGGAAGTGGCATAAGTGTTCTGTTTTACACAGACTACCATTAAACAAATGATGTAGCTCAGGCTGGCTTCAGACTCATGGTAATCCTCCTACATCGGCCTCCCAAGTGCTGGGATAATAGGTGTGAGCTTTTAGCATTTTCTCTTAAATCACCGGTTCTGACCCTGGGGTTCCAGATGCAGGCAATTAGGTTCGAGTATGTTTTGTGAAGATTCGGGGGCACTGTTCAGATTCATGCATTTCGGTGCCGTTGGGGCTGGGCCATGTGGTCACTGCTGCACTGTGATTCCTACTTCGTAAGTGATGGTGACAGTGCTGCTCTGCTGTGCCACAGAGCAGGGGATTGTAGGAGGCAGCCCTACACATGGATAAGCAGGTCAGAGAAATTCAAGGGCTTGGGAAAGAACCCCGAAGAGCCAGAAGCAGCCCAATCCTGGTCCCAGATGGGCACTCCTGATGTGAGGTGTTCTAGCTTGGAAGAAAAGGTGTTACAGAGAAGATTTCTGCAGAGAGGCTACATCTTGTGAGAAAAACACAACTGGACACAATAAAATGCATTTGTTCTTTAAAAATCAAACAACAGCTCAATCACCTGGACACCAATCTCTTCCATTGATAGCTCAGGATGGGGCTGGTATCTCTTTACCTGGGTCCGGAGGCTCTGGGACTCCACACAAATCAAGACATGGCTTTATTAAATTTAAATTCTGCAACCTACCAAAAAGCCTTGGGGACATTCAGTGGTCGAAGGGCACACTTAGTGACAGGTGGGAATGGTCTCTTTTCTTAAGTCTGATAAACTGACTCTGCTGCAAACTGTTGGTGAGATAGAAAGAAAAGCCAGTCCTTAGACTTCAGCTTGATCTGAAGGGCCAGAGGTCTTGCCACAGGCTGATAGGGAATTCCAATCCCTAACTGAATCCATCTTTGCTGGGAGGGAGGCTTGCAGAGTCAGGCAGCAGGTGCTGGGACAAGACAGGCTCTCCTGCCTGGTTGGATACTCTGCTGGGGACTGCAGAAGGGCCCACACAGATGCAGTACATCCTCTTTCAATCCTAGATATTAGTCTTCTCTTTGGTGTTAGTCTATGGAGGGCAGAAACTCTCTGTTCTGTTCCCTTTCCTCTCTAGATAGAGCAGGATACACAGTAAGAAAAATAAATTAGGTCACTTGCTGCCTTTCAGTGCCCTCTGAAGGACAGAGAGGTTCACTGTAACTTACTGTTCAGCACAGCTCTGAAGACTCCAGTGAGTCCCCCGGCTCACTCCCCGAGCCCCCAGAGTCCGCCAGCCTGTGTCATACCTACATTCTTCTTTGGATATTTTTTCTTCTTMTTATTCTTTTATCTCCATATCTATATACTGCTCTTCTCAATATTTTAATAGAAACTTAGGGATTTTAGAGGTATAAAGACCTCATCTAGTGTCCAGGATCTGCCCTCCCTGCCTTACATATGAGGAAACTGAGTCATGGAGAAGATGGAACCTAGGCCAAGGACATTCAGTGAGTCAGTGGCAGAGCAGACTTCAGGCACAGGTACCACCCCTCCCAGCCCAGCTGTGCACCCTCAGTCAGCCTTTGGCAGGGACTTCCTGTGAGAAGGGGGCACAAGGTGTGGGGGCAGGCTGTTTGGGAGCTCGTAGCCATCCAACTTGATCTTGATGAGGTGCTTGGCCAGCGCAAACTCCTCCTCGTCCAGCATGCCATCGCAGTCACAGTCGGCCAGCTTCCAGATCTTGCCCAGGACACTGTTGGGCAGCTTGGAGGTCACCATCTCTTTCTTGGCATTGACACCTGATATCTTGCCATTGATGGGTGACAGTGTATAAAAGAGTTCATCATACACGGGCTTGTCTTTAGCCACCACCCACTCTTCCTCATCAGCACCCTCCTTGGCCCCCTCCCCATAGCCCTGGTTGAAGGGCCCCTCTATGGTGCCATCAAAGGCGCCACCCTGCACCATCTGCGTGGGCATGTTCATCTCCTCCTGGCTGATGAGGCTCATCAGGGATGAGATCTTGTTGGTCAGCATGTTGTCCACAGCCTCGATCAGCTTGGGCTTCAGGGAGTGGAACTTGGTGAAGTCATAGTTCTCAAGCTGCTCCTACAGGAGGGGAAACCAGATCTGGAGTTATGTTCTCTGCAGGAGGCACTGGAGGGAACGGGGTATCCCTTAAATCAGACATCCTACCACACCCTGTGCTGGGACACCCATGTCCAAGCTCACAGATGTAAGAGGGACTTAGAACAAAATCAAGCTTCGGGTTTGAGATGTGGCTTTCTGTAGAGTAGCTGGTATCCCTGTGGCTGCAGGAGTTACAGCCACCTCCTGTGACTGTGCAGACCCTTCTCACCTGCCCTTGGTGCCCTGGACAATTAGTCTGCTTTCAGCAAGGTTCTGCCAACACATTGGTTACTTCTGCAACAATCCAGAGAGTGGAAAGGAACAGCACTCTAACCCTGTCGTACAATCACAGGCTACTGGTGAGGAAAGGAACAGCACTCTAATCCTGTTGTACAATCTCAGGCTACTGGTGAGAAAAGGAACGGCACTCTAACCCTGTCGTACAATCTCAGGCTACCCAAGTGAGGAAAGGAACAGCACTCTAACCCTGTTGTACAATCACAGGCTACTGGTGAGGAAAGGCGAGAGCCACATTGGCTCTTTACTATGCTTTGTTAGGGACCACACTTAGAAAAAAATTAAAAACAATCCTCAAAAAAACTATTATTTGAGAATTTTGTAGCTGGCTGTGTGCAGTACCATATCGTACAATCCCAGCACTCAGAAGGTAAAGACTCCAGAGCTGCTCCAAGCTTGAGGCTTTCCTGGTCTATATAGCAACACCCTGTCTCAGCCGCCCTGGTTTCTGATGAAAAGAACTTTATTTCTGGATTATTTGAAAATAATAATGATGTAGCTTGGGGCACATGCTCCTTGGCTTTAACCACTTAAGAATGAACCTAGAAGGCTCTAGAACTGGACACCTGTAGAAAAAGCCCACAGAGGAACAATCTACTACACTGAAGCTTCTCCAGGAGGGCACCTGTCAGCTGTGGGCATCTGGTGGCTGCAGACTAATCAGTTATTTCACAAGTGTGGACAAATGAGCACAAGCTGAAACCTTGGCAGCAGTGAGCATCACAAGCCACGTCACAACAGGTCTCCACCCCAGCTCTTGGGAGAGGTGGCCTGTCAGTCCAGCACAGGCTCTAGAGGGCTGGGACACTCAGCCACTGTCCTTCCAGGGTGAAGCCAGCTTCTGGGGAGGAGGGTCAGAGGCTCTGGGGAGTGATAGAGAGCCTGTTTTGCCTAGTTTCTCTTTGCTTACGCATCCATATCTGCATCCACCCACCCACCCACCCACCGACCGCTATCCATCTTTCACGCAGCCATCAGGTATCCACCCTTATCACTGCGGTATCAACTGACATGCACCAGACACTCTCCCAGGCCCAGGGGCAGGCTCTGCTTTAAAGGAGCCTGGGTCATACAGGAGGAAGATACCAGTTGCTCAGTGTCGATTTTCAAAAGAGACTTGTGCAAGAAGGATAACATGAAATATAGAGTCAGTAGACAGGAGAAACCGAGTAATCAGAAGGGAGACGGGACATCACACAGGTGTCTGAAGTTAAGGAAAGCTGTTTCCTTCAAACACATATGAACTCAGAACTCTGGGTTCCTTGGATACCCAAGGAGGACGTCATTTATTTACTGCTGTGACAGATGGAACCATACTTGAATTGTCTCTGGCCTTGAACAGGGAGAATTACCTAGGGCTTAACATCAGCAGACTTAGAGACCTAATGAAAACCGGTCTTCCTAGGAAATGTAGAAGCACACAGAGAGAGAGAGTGTGAATGTGTAGTGTGTGTGTGTGTGTGTGTGTGTGTGTGTGTGTGTGTGTGTGTGTGTGTGTGTAGGTACATGCCTGTGCAAAGAGGCCAGAGGCAGCTGTCAGGCATGTTCCTCTGTTACTCCCAGCTGATTTGTTTGAGGCAGGGTCTTTCTCTGAACCTTGACTTTCTCTGGTAGCACAAAAATTGTGATCTCCAGGGTGTGTGGCAGGGCAGGAATTCCGAGTTCACATTTGGAAGGAAAGTCCTAGTACTCAGACTGTAGAGGGGACAGAGCTGAAACATGACAGCTTATTGTGTCTTCAGAATGGACGTCCCAACACACTGCAAGCAGCCAGCACTGTACCATTTAACCTGCTGTAAGGAAATCCAGTTGTCTGCACCCGGCAGAGCCCTGGGGCAGGCAGGCCTGCTATCTACAGTGAGTTCTGGTTTCCAGGTTCTGCATGCTCACGGGCTAATTAGAGCTACAGGATTCTAATCACCTCCTCCCTCAGTACCAAACAGTGCTCCAACACTCAGACCTTCTGCTGACAGTGTCACAGCGAGGGCACAGGGGCCAGCTGCGGGGAGGGATATAGGCCTTCCTACATACACATTCCAATGYTGCTGGGTAAGTAGTCTGAATTCCCCTGGGTGCAGGGACACCTACCCCATCCTTGGGGACTGAGTCTCAGTCCTGAGCACACAGGGTACCTGTCTGGCAAACAGACATGTGGGAATTACGTCTGCCCAAACTGTCTGCCAGCCTGCAGAGGACGGGAATTCTGATGTCAGCTGTATGAAGAGACAAAGGGCAAACAGCCACGACTTTGCAGGAACGACTAGAAAGCAGCAGCTATGTCTGCCCAGAAAGCACACAGGAAGTAAACGGTGCACTCTGGTCCCTGTGGTCCTTTCAGACCTGAGCAGAGGTGTGGAGGGCAAGCTGTTGCCCTCCAGCAGTTTTCAAGTGTGTGATAGAGCAGATGGAGACGGTGGCTCTGCTGCCCTCTGCTGTTCAGGCATGKCCRCCCCTCCACACGGGGGTCAAATTCTTCAGGCCAACTGAGTGAGCAACAGCATGGTGTTTCTACGTGTTCTCAAGCGGCAGGACAGTCACTGTGAAATTGGCAGATTCCCTCAAGACAGGACACAGGGCAGACACAGGCAGCCTGTCCTGGTACCAAGGGAACCAAAACACGAACACACACTTGACTCAGTGTAACAGATGTGAGACCCCTGAGCAGGGGACACACAGAGATCCTGCCTCTGTGCTGAGATTTAAAGGTGTGCCACCACTGCCCAAGAGAGCACAGACCTAAAACCAGCTGTGCTGAACCCTCCCCATGGCCTGACGTATGCCCAGTTCCTGTTATTTCTTTAGCCTCTGCCTCTGACCCCCACACGGCTGATGTCAACTGAATGCCTGTTGCTGAGGTTGGTAGATCTTCAACAGCCTCAGGAAAGGAGCATGTGCAGCACGTAATGACTGAGCACCCACTACATTCTAGGGCAGCAGTTCTCAACCTGCTGGTCAGACTGTGGGAGTCGCACATTGGATATCCTGTATATCAGATGTTTACATTACAATTTGTAACAGTAGCAAAATTACAGTTAATGAAGAGGCACCAAAATAATTTATGGTTGGAGTCACCACAACAAGAGAAACCATATTAAAGGGTTGTAGCATTCGGAAGGTTGAGGACCACGGTTCTTCATAAGGGAAGGTAGAGTGAGCATGACATGGGCACTGAAGTCATGGAGTTACAGCCTCACAAAGTCACACTGAGTCACAGACATGAAGTCAGTAATTACACTGAAGCCCACAGCATCTTCATGTTGCAGCAAAGGGTGTGTCATGAAGACAAAGACTAAATTATTCTTACTCTTGTCTTGAATGTCTGCCCATTGGTGTATTCCAGGGACTAGAATGATTCTTGGCCACAGTAATTAACATTTCCTGGATGAATGACTGAATGAAAGCAAATGAACATGGCCGCTCTCAGGCTGGGATTCCTTGTTCCGTCCCGAGGCACTCGGGCTCACTGGAGATACTAAATGTGGGGACTGTCAGCATAGGCCTAGACTCGCCCACTCTCTAGCTGACTGGGCTGTGGCTGCTCCTGAGACTCGGGGCTCCCTAACTCCTTCCTTCCCCAGGGATTGTCCCTTGTCCCAGTTCTGGGAGACCCGGGTGTCCTCTGACCCAGATAAGCCCAGATTAATTTTCACACATAGTCAGAGGTTTCGAGTCTGTTTGTGTATGGGAACCCACCTAGGGGCCATGTGAGAGGCCCAGAGGGGCCGAGTGGAGCTTCAGGGTCTTAGAGCAGTCACTGTGGTTTGGGCAGAGTAACAACAGCTAATGAGCACATATATATGGGACCATGACACACGGTGGGCATTTCTTCATAATTTCCATTTAAGCCAAGATACTCAGTTCCCTTCCAAGCTGATGAGCCCTTATGAATGGTACAAGGGAACAGCTGTTCTGCAGCTGGGCATAACCTAAGGTGTAAAAGAAAAAGTCTCAGTGGGCAGCGGGAGCACACCTTTAATTTTAGCACTAACAGGCAGAGGCAGGTAGATCTCTGTGAGTTCCAAGCCAGCCAAGGCTACACAGAGTAAGCCTGTGTACAAGGTACACCCTGTCTCAAAGGGGAAAAAAAAAGAAGTCGTTGGGAAACGACTAACTACCAGTCCTCAAGTTAGTTTATCTTGTGGCCAGAAAAAAAGAAATTCCTCTTCTGAACAGAACACCCATTTTATTGCTGGAAAGAAAAAATATATCTCTGTATTTGTCATAAAACAAATTCCCTCCTCCTGGGCTGCCTAGTCCAGCCTGGATATGAGGGTTTGTGCCTAGTCTTGTTATATCTTGTTACGCTGTGCTTAGTTGGTATCTTGGGAGGCCTGATGTTTTCTAAAAAGAAATGGAAGAGGGGAGAGGACTGGAAGGAGGGAGGAGAGGCTGTGGATGTGTTGTATAAGAATAGATTTAAAACCGTTTTTAAAAGCCCAACCATTTGACTAGATCCTGCGACCCGATCATAGCAGAAGCACTTGCTTTTACTGCAGACATACAGAGCCGCCACCAGAAAGTTAGTCTCTTCCTTCTTCCCTGACCCGGCCACGGCAGCGTTCCATTTGTTACAGCTGACCTCGCCTCTGCTCTGCCCACTCCCTTCTTCCTCATCTCCCCTGAGGAGTGGGGAAGTGAGTCCCACTTTAGCTACTCTCTGCTRCAGAGTGAGTAACACAATAGTTGGTCTCAAGGTAAAGCCTATATTTAGTCTACCTAACAGTTTCTTACAGATCGAGACCAAGTTTGAAAGGTGATTTACAGACAAATCTAGCCTTAGCTTCTTTTGACTCTGTGGGTCCATATTCCCATAGCACAGTGACTCCTGGGCTAGACAGCACAACCTTGGCCCATAGGGCCCCAACAAGCTCCCGTCTGCGACTGCGGAATCATTCTCCTTGTAGACATAYGGTGGGAACCTGCATCTCTATTAGATATGAGGAGACAGAGGTGACATGGCTACCTCTTCCTGTCACTGTACAACTGGTGGCTGTGGGCACCCGAGTTCATATCATGTGCTTTATAGAGAGGACTGTGGGCCTGTGCAGATGTAATCAGCTAGGCAATGTGGGAAGGAATCATAGTTTCTACAACCTCCTCGTGACACTGTTATGGGTCTCCCAGTACCTGCATGGCCTTGACCTCAGGGAAGTCCCCTGCAGAAATCTGGTATTCTCGCTGCAGCTGAACATAGATTTCCGGAAGCCTGAAGATAAGTTCTCGCTTCTTATTTTCTTTTCCAAACACATTTGGCATTTCCTTCTTCAGGTAGCTGATGATGTAGGCGTGGACCTGAGGGGATATGTCAGGTGAGCACATCACACTTTAGAGAAGCGATAAATGAGACCCCATTCTATGTAGAACTCTGGTCCTCAACCACGAGAGAGGTGAGGAGCCGGGAGCCGGGCAGCCTAAGGGCAGCTAGAATGTACTTCCAGGGGTCCAGAGAGTAGCCTGGAACAGGTAATCGGAGAGCTGGACTTAAGGAGGAGCCAGAGGGAGCAGATGTGCTGAGACTACACAGGGAGGGTGAGCAGAGAGAACCCCAACGTCCAAGGCTAGGAAAGGGGGAAGGCCCAGAAAGACACCAGGAGGCTGGATGTGACAGATAAGGGATATGAAATGGCAGGGTAAGAGAAGAGGTGACTCTTCTGTGAAGAAGAACTCTTGGACTTCTGTGAAGTTGGACTYTGTGAAGAACAGTGGGAGACATAGTGAGTATAGCAGGAGAGGGTGCTAACAAGCTGGGTGTGTATTTGGGTGGCACACACATGGTCCAGAGGTGGGAGAGGTGGGCTGCACCCAGAACTTGCTCAGCAGGCATTAGGAGCCACTGGAGGATTCACTTTGCTGACCTAATGCTTGCACAAATGATGGTTCTCCAGGGTCAGAGAAGCCAGAATAATGGTAAATGGTGTGACACTTGGCTGAGAACCAGGTGGTGTGAGGTAAAGCTGCACAGACCGTCCTAGGGACTGTCTCTGAGTTTACTCCCGGGAAAGGGCAGCTGCTGTGCCCTCTTGGGCAGTGGTTCTGGAATCTGGGCAGGAAGGGAGCAGACCTCCAGTAGGAACGCTCTTCACTGTGACTAACCAGAAAATGTAGAGAGAGTTTCCCCTGCGGCCTGTGGAGTCTGACAGTGGGTCATGTGCACAGGGGCAGTGTCCCGTGAACAAGGAAGTGAGACGATCACTGGGCATGCCCCAGTGGGCAGAACACCGATGTCTTCACAGGTGGACTAAGGAACTTCTGTATGAGACCAGCTGCCTGAGACCAGACTGGATGAAAAGCTTTCTCTGGGGAGGAAACCCAGATACAAGAAAGGGAAGGTCCCCAACCCCCTAAGGGCAAGCAATCTCCCCAGCAGGGGACCATCTGGCCTGTCACATCCTTCCCTCATGCTCCCATTATTCCGCTTACTTCCAACCTCAGCTCAGTAAGYTGTGTTCATTACAAAAGTTTTCTTTACAGAATTTAAAATCTACAGAGTAATTCAGACACCAAATAAATAACTAAGAWAGGAAAGGATAAGAAAACAGAGCAGTGATTTACAAAATACACAGAATGGAAAATGCTACTAAAGAAAACAGACTTCATTAGAATCTTAGAGAAGGAATCTGGAGAGAGTGAGCAGATGTGTGCCATCCCTCAGTTGAGAGCTGCCGGTGTATGCACGCTGGGAGGGGCCGACAGGATCTGAACAGCAATGCCAGCACACGCAGTGTTCACGGGCCATCCAAAGAGGTGCACGCTGGGCTGAGTGGCTATTGCTCAGGGACCAGTCTCTTAATTGGTGGATGCTTAACTGAATGTTGGGGTTATTAAAAAGAAAACTGACAACAATTAAAGCTTTCTGAATGCATAACCAACAATTAGCTCACAATCAAACTTGTAAAGAATCTGAGGTACCTTTCACTTGCCCCCGTAGCACTGGGTGACTTCATGGCAACTCTGGTTCTGAACATAAAACACGTGTACTTTGCACTATGCATGATGTCACACCACATACTGACAACAACAAACTGTCCGACACACCTCTGCTCAGATCCGGACTGTCTGTGGGTTTATGGTAATAATGTTTTTCAGTTAGTGCTGGGCGTGGTAATTCAAGTTTGTAATCATGGCCCTTAGGACACAGAGACAGGAGGACTGCCATAGATTGAGGCTAGCCTGAGCTACACAGTATGTTCCAAGTCAGCCTGGGTTACTGAGTGAGACCTAGCTCTCACCTGCCCCCACTAAAAATCAGTAATAAACCAGAGACCCAAAAGATAATTTTTTAGGTGAAAATATGTGAGATTGAGAGATGCAGCCAAGTCCTATTGAGTAAGGGCTTGTTATTCTGTTCAGATCAAAGCTGGTACCAATAACACATGAGATTCTAACAGCCTTAGGGAGGACTTACGGGGGCCTTTAGAGGCATCCGAGGTCAGCTCTCAGACAAACAGGTTTCCATATATAGGCCTGAGCACTGACATCCACAAAGCCCAGCAGGGATGGAGCTATTTTTAAAGCTGTGCAGTCGGTAAGTATTCACGGGCTCATCACTCACGACAGAGACTCTCACACACTTCAGCCCGTATCAACCCGGTGAGCTACAGAAAGCCTAACTTCTCCAAAAAGGAATTTGACATTGCAAACAGGAAAGCCAGGCCCTGTACATTACATGTGACTAAGAGGAAACTACGTCTTTGGAGAGCAAACTAAATTCCACAGAACTGCAGTGACCCAAGAGTCACTGAGCTCGATCGTCCTCACCCGCTCCGCTCCTTCCTCAAAAGCTGCTTTGTGTTCTTGTTGAGTGACGGGATCCAGATGGGTGGGAGCCTTTCCTGGCCTTGTGCAGGATGGGGTCTGAGAGTGAACTTGACTCACTTTTGCCTTTTGTTCATCCATCCCATAGTAAAGTTTGAGATCCACATAGGTTTATGGACGAATAAACCTAAATTCTATTTCCCAAACTTGTATTCCAGCTTTCCTAAACTAGCTTTCTCTGAAGAATCATGCAATAAGCTTTGCCTGGCATCTCAGCTGCTTCCCCACCTGAGAAAAGGTGAGGAGACAAAGGCTCGCCCAGACCATGGGAAGGTCTCTTGTTCCTTTGAAGATAGCATTGACAACATACAAATAGAAAAACAGCAAAATTACCTAATTTCCGGGCTTTTTGTTTGTACTATTAAAATCTCACATCACTGTGAATGATTAAAATAAAACCGTGAGCCCCAGAGCCCCACGGAAGCCAGGAGAGGAGCGCGGCCATCATTGGAGGGTATGTGGATCTACTAATACCTTGATTTTGGACTTATGGTTTGTAGAGAGAATTTATTTATGTCACTCAGCCTATGGTGAAGCAGCCACAGGACAGTTACACATGCTATCTGATCCAGCATCTCCCTACCCTTTAGTCTGGTCCTCTGTGTATAGACTTTTTTCTTCTTTTCTTCCCATGCTGGGGACAGAGCCAGGGCCTTGAGCACACTAGGAAACTGTGCTGTTACCAAGCTTCACCCACAGCCTGACCGTTGCTTCTTTAAGAATAAGTGACAGAGCTCACGAGTGCAGCATAAACTTGCGCTGGAGGGCTGGGGTCCAGCTCTGCAGAGCACCCACAGCATGTGCCATGCTAGAGCCTAAGGTCACTGTGTCAGTTCTGCTTCTTATCCAGCCCAGGCGGCTTCCTGTCCTGATGCTCAGCTGGCACTGCCACATGTCACGTGCAAATGGCACTGTGGAGCTGGAGATGGAAGTAGCTGTGCCTCCAACATTTTCTTCTATGAAAAGGAACAAGCTGGACACTATTCTTAGGAAGAAAAGAACATGCTATTTCTTTACCCATAAGTAAGCTCAGCAAGTTTGACCATCCGCCCCTACATCTGCACAAGGGTTTTCATTATTCAGTCAGAACAGAGGCATTTTGTGCCTCACTAACTTGGGCCATGCTGGTCTGCTCCGAGGCCAAGCGCTCAGGAACGGCAGGGAAGGGAGCATCATAGGCTGTGGTACTTGGCATTTTCACCCAGCTCCATATTCATATTCTCCCTCTCCCTCCCCTCCCCCGTTCTCTTTCTCCCTTCCYCCTTTCCTCTCTCCTCCTCCTCCCCTCTCTTTCTCTCTCTTTCCTTTTGGCTTTTCAAGACAGTGTTTCTCTGTGTGGCCCTCGCTGTCTTGGAACTTGCTTTACAGACCATCCTGGCCTTGAACTCTGAGATCTGCTTGCCTCTGCCTCCTAAGTGCTGGGGTCAAAGGATGTTCCACCTGCCCCACTCTTTCCCTCTTTAAGCCTCAAGATAGGCAGCTGCACACGCAGTCACTGGCCCCTCAGTACTGACTGGCAGATTTAGAATGTTCATGGACACTAAATTTCATGAAATCTGCAGTCTAGATTTGGTTAGAAAATAATTTAGGCAAGCCAGGTGTGTGGTGGCAGCGGTGGCACTCGCCTTTAATCCCATAACTTGGGAGGCAGAAGCAAACAAACCTCTTAGCCTGGTCTAAAGAGGAAGTTTTAGGACAGTCAGGGCTACACAGAGAAATCTTGCCTTGAAAAGCAAGCAAGCAAGCAAACAAACAAACATATAACAAAAAGATAATTTACTTTTATATACTCTGAAGATTAAATGCATTTGTAACAGCTGGAAAAGAGAAATACCATGTGTCAAAGGGTCACTAAACAGGTAAAACCTGACAGACCTCCTGCCAACAAGCATTCGATCCAGGAAGGCAGGCCTTTTAGGAGATATGCAGATAAGTAGCCTCACAAACTAGTTGGAGCAATGGCTTGCACGACTGGAACAGAGTGGCCTAGAGTTCTAAAGGAAGTAGCCTACACCGGGAAGAGAAAACATGTGACTCACACAGCACCCTGTTCTTGGATTAGTTTGGTGACACAGGGAGGAAASTGAATGCATGCCCTGGGGTGCAGGAAAGGGAACCAGGAGCTTGTGGCGCCGTGTGTATGGGGCGGTGGGAGCCAGAGGCAGGTCGCTTAGGAGCATGCACACTTGGCAACAGCAGGAAGATGGCTGCTGAGGAGAAATGAGGTGTTGGAAGGCTTGTGGCCCTCTGGGGAGCCATTCCTGCTTCTCTTAGACAGGTAGACAAGCATCGTCCTCTGAGTTTCATATGGGCAAGTAMCCATTCCTTGATCAGTACAGTTCCCACGCTACAGACAGGATGCTTTGAGCCTCCCCCTCTGTACTGGCTGGTTTTGTGTCAACTTGACACAAACTGGAGTTATCACAGAGAAAGGAGCTTCAGGTGAGGAAATGCCACTATAAGATCCAGCTGGAAGGCATTTTCTCAATTAGTGATCAAGCGGGGAGGGCCTATTATGGGTGGTGCCATCCCTGGGCTGGTAGTCTTGGGTTCTATAAGACAGCAAGCTGAACAAGGCAGGGGAAGCAAGCCAGTAAATAACATCCTTCCATGGCCTCTGCATCGGCTGCTGCTTCCTGACCTGTTCGAGTTCCAGTCCTGACTTCCTTTGGTGGTGAAGCTATGTGGAAGTGTAAGCTGAATAAACCCTTTCCTCCCCAACTTGCTTCCTGGTCATGATGTTTTGTGAAGGAACAGAAACCCTGACTAAGACAGACTTTTCGGCTCTGGCCTGGGCATGCCATGTCTGTGTCCACTAAATGAACCATGGCTGTACTGGACTCCAGAAGGCTAACACAGTGCACCCAGGCCAGACCAGAAGCCAGGATGCAGGGGGTGACTTCCCTCTTTCAACTTGTCTGTTTTAAACTAGAAGACCAAGAGAAGGAGAKTTGACTCTACTTCCTGACCAAGCTCCAGTGGACATGGAGCAACCTGTGCTCTGGTGCAGGCTGGGGTCATGGGCCAGGCGGAAGAAGGCTAGACTCATTTTTAGTCCCCAGCCTCCAAACTAATGGACTAGGAGAGTCTGGAGAAATTACGTATCTTATCTTGTCTCTGAAAAATTAGGGATTCAGTTTGCCCTCTGGATCTCAGACTCAGCTGACCACAACAGCTGAGAAGAGCATTTCCTCGTATGTGCGCACATACACATCTATGATCAATAGCTATGGGACAGGGCCTGCAAACTTCATTGATTAAAACTCTTGGATACTTCTGATGATCAAATAGGTCAGACTCCATATCGTCTAATGGCTCTGAGGACGCTTCCAGAAGTAAGGCACAATTCTAAGAAACATACCCAGATTTCTAAGGAACCCTCGGGCCCGTATACGCTTAGGGAGGGATCTTCCCTTTCTTTGGAGACATTGCAGTATTGACTGCCACTCTGGGGTCGGCAGACCACCACTTACTCATGTACTCACACGTACAGATCATGGGTGCGTACTGCAGGGTCTGCTTGGAGGCTGTTATGAGGCCGGGATGCCTTTGTTGAAGAGTCTACAGTGAGCTACAAGCATGGGCCACAGGCCAGAATGAGGATGCACAGATTCGGCGTGCTCTCCTAACTGCCACTCCCCTCCCAGCCTAGGCAGTTCTGGGTCCCACCCTTAAGTGCACAGACAGTGCCTAGTGGTGACCTCTCAGCACCCCACTGGCTTTGGCAATGCCAACTCTCCATACTGGGTCAGTTGAGATCTCATCATCCTACTACAATGCTACCTAACAGTTTCCTTGTAGCCACTGCGCACACAAGCACTGTGTGAAAGGTTCTTGTTGGCTCCAGGTTTCAGATTCAGAACCAGGCTCCAAAGGCTCAGCCACCTGCCTGAGACTACAGACCGGGACAGAGCATGATCCTGACCCTGAGGCTATGTTCTTCTTTGCNTGAATGCATGCCCTGGGGTGCAGGAAAGGGAACCAGGAGCTTGTGGCGCCGTGTGTATGGGGCGGTGGGAGCCAGAGGCAGGTCGCTTAGGAGCATGCACACTTGGCAACAGCAGGAAGATGGCTGCTGAGGAGAAATGAGGTGTTGGAAGGCTTGTGGCCCTCTGGGGAGCCATTCCTGCTTCTCTTAGACAGGTAGACAAGCATCGTCCTCTGAGTTTCATATGGGCAAGTAACCATTCCTTGATCAGTACAGTTCCCACGCTACAGACAGGATGCTTTGAGCCTCCCCCTCTGTACTGGCTGGTTTTGTGTCAACTTGACACAAACTGGAGTTATCACAGAGAAAGGAGCTTCAGGTGAGGAAATGCCACTATAAGATCCAGCTGGAAGGCATTTTCTCAATTAGTGATCAAGCGGGGAGGGCCTATTATGGGTGGTGCCATCCCTGGGCTGGTAGTCTTGGGTTCTATAAGACAGCAAGCTGAACAAGGCAGGGGAAGCAAGCCAGTAAATAACATCCTTCCATGGCCTCTGCATCGGCTGCTGCTTCCTGACCTGTTCGAGTTCCAGTCCTGACTTCCTTTGGTGGTGAAGCTATGTGGAAGTGTAAGCTGAATAAACCCTTTCCTCCCCAACTTGCTTCCTGGTCATGATGTTTTGTGAAGGAACAGAAACCCTGACTAAGACAGACTTTTCGGCTCTGGCCTGGGCATGCCATGTCTGTGTCCACTAAATGAACCATGGCTGTACTGGACTCCAGAAGGCTAACACAGTGCACCCAGGCCAGACCAGAAGCCAGGATGCAGGGGGTGACTTCCCTCTTTCAACTTGTCTGTTTTAAACTAGAAGACCAAGAGAAGGAGAKTTGACTCTACTTCCTGACCAAGCTCCAGTGGACATGGAGCAACCTGTGCTCTGGTGCAGGCTGGGGTCATGGGCCAGGCGGAAGAAGGCTAGACTCATTTTTAGTCCCCAGCCTCCAAACTAATGGACTAGGAGAGTCTGGAGAAATTACGTATCTTATCTTGTCTCTGAAAAATTAGGGATTCAGTTTGCCCTCTGGATCTCAGACTCAGCTGACCACAACAGCTGAGAAGAGCATTTCCTCGTATGTGCGCACATACACATCTATGATCAATAGCTATGGGACAGGGCCTGCAAACTTCATTGATTAAAACTCTTGGATACTTCTGATGATCAAATAGGTCAGACTCCATATCGTCTAATGGCTCTGAGGACGCTTCCAGAAGTAAGGCACAATTCTAAGAAACATACCCAGATTTCTAAGGAACCCTCGGGCCCGTATACGCTTAGGGAGGGATCTTCCCTTTCTTTGGAGACATTGCAGTATTGACTGCCACTCTGGGGTCGGCAGACCACCACTTACTCATGTACTCACACGTACAGATCATGGGTGCGTACTGCAGGGTCTGCTTGGAGGCTGTTATGAGGCCGGGATGCCTTTGTTGAAGAGTCTACAGTGAGCTACAAGCATGGGCCACAGGCCAGAATGAGGATGCACAGATTCGGCGTGCTCTCCTAACTGCCACTCCCCTCCCAGCCTAGGCAGTTCTGGGTCCCACCCTTAAGTGCACAGACAGTGCCTAGTGGTGACCTCTCAGCACCCCACTGGCTTTGGCAAYGCCAACTCTCCATACTGGGTCAGTTGAGATCTCATCATCCTACTACAATGCTACCTAACAGTTTCCTTGTAGCCACTGCGCACACAAGCACTGTGTGAAAGGTTCTTGTTGGCTCCAGGTTTCAGATTCAGAACCAGGCTCCAAAGGCTCAGCCACCTGCCTGAGACTACAGACCGGGACAGAGCATGATCCTGACCCTGAGGCTATGTTCTTCTTTGCTTTTATTAAGTTTAGTTTGTTTGCTTATAGACAGGGTCTCAGTATAGCCCTGGTTAATCTCAAACTAATAGAGATCCCCCTGTCTCTGTCTCTTGAATATCGGGGTTAAAGGTACAGTAAGATTATAGTGGGTTTTGTTTGTTTTGGACAGGGTCTCACTGTGTAGCCCTGGCTAGCCTGGAACTCCTATGAACACAAGGCTGGCCTTGAAACTCAAAAGATCCACCTGCTTCTGCCACCCAAGTACTGAGATTAAAGGTGTCCACCAATCACATTCCCTCCTCTGAACTTTCGGGGATAGAGCTGCCCAGTCCTATAAGAGCTAGCAGTGTAATCCAATACTAGCCTAGCGCCCAGTCTGCCATCTCATGCTTACTTTGGCCAACCTTGCTCGCTTGATGAGGTCGTTGAGTTTGCGCACTGCAGCCTTCTGGGGCAGGCTCTGGATGTCTCGGAAGAGGTCCTGTGCTTCAGCCTCGAAGAGCCGGCGGTTGTCAGTGTTCTGCAGGGGCTGTGCCCAAAATGAGCCAATGTAGACTCGAAGTACTTCAGGTGTGTTGATGACCTTGCCCAGCGACCACATGAGGGCCCCATAGACTCGCATCAGCTGCTGTGTGTCCACTTGGTCAGCCTTGTTCAGTACCACTCGGATTTTGTCATCCTGGCCCCGGAAGGCCTTGATCGCCTCTGAGAACTCATCTGAGATGTCCAATTTGTGAGCATCAAAGAGCAGGATGATCCTGTCAACTCTCTCGGCAAACCACTGTAGGACCTGGCAGAAGTCATACCCTGGGTGGAGAAAAGGAACTGTTAGTGTGCTGACCACTTTGCGGGGCCTAAGTATGGAGAGCTGCAGTAAAGAGGGCCGAATCTGCAGCAGCAGAGCCTACGACCTGAAAATCATTTCACACGAGTCCCCTGGGCTGGGTGTATATGGTCAAAGCTGAGGACCTGGCCCCCTTCCTAGGAAAGGGACAGAATGTTGTCTCTGGTCAGTCTGATGAAGCAGCACATTCGGGCGAATTCACTCGACACTRATGACTCTGACTTCGCCCAGCACAGGCCGTGGACAGGTAGCAGAGCTGACCTCCAGTCCCGACACTGAAGACCGTGGGCTACAGGACTGTTCTCTGGACAAGTCTCACTGTCCAGAAGACATCTGTGGTGACGAAGGAAGACGCCTGGAGGCCACCTGCAGTTTCCAGGGTGCCTGGCAAGCACAGGAATGGAGGAATTTCTTTTAGTCCAAGTTTATAGAGTGCTGAGGAGGTCAAGGATTGTCTGGGAAAAGTTGTGATTGATATTTATCATGAGGACTATTTATAGCTTAAGTGTGTTTAAAAAGTATTTTAAAAAAACTGTCATACAGAATATGGTCATTGCCAATTTCTTTTTTAAAATGGCCAGGGCCACAACAAATTCCACTGAGTGTATTTGGCCACCTACCAATCTGTTCCAAATCAAGCAGTTAAGTAAACATTCTTCCTGAGGTCAAGACTGTCAGCCATCTCCTCCAAGGAAGTAAGTTCCCAAGAGAGGCCGACAGCGGGCTGACAGCAGGGGCTGCTCTGCTCTCGGCCGCTCAGCCGCGGAGGCAGTCTCCACTAGCACACCATAGCTGAGCACTCCCCTCTCCGCCGCCTTCCCAGCTTGTTTTCCTTGTTCTCTTCCATTTCTAATATTTTCAAACTCATGTTAAGAGTCTAGAGAATAATCAAATGAGTGCTGACGTAGCTACCATGCAATTTAACATGGTGCCGTGCTTACTGCAGATACTTTTAAAAACCAGGCTTGGTTTTATGCAGATAACAAATACCAGACAGCAAAAAGAATTAACTAGATCTTCACCTGTCAATACAGGCGAATCTTTACAAACAAACAATAGCAACAACAACAACCTTTATGGCTAGGTTGTTAGAGAGATGGCTCAGTAGTTAAGAGCACTGGCTGCTCTTCCAGGGCACTTGGGCTTGGTTCCTAGCACTCGCATGTCATCTAATAACTGCCTAAAACTCCAGATCTAGGATTCCCGACATCCTCCTCTGGCTTCCATGGGCAGTTCATATACGATGGTGCTCAGACTTACATACAAGAAATCACTCATACATATTAAAACAAAAATAAATACATCTTAAAAGAAAAACCCTACCCTTCATAAACCAGAAAGTTGGGTAGAAATTAGTTTCAAAGAGATGAATATGTCAGACATGGTGTCTCATATGCTAGATCCTACCACTTCAGAGGTGGGGGCAGAAGGATTGCTACAAATATGAGGCCAGTCTGAGTTACAGAGTTACCTTTATCCCAATAGACAGATCGATAGATACAAATAAACAAAGAACAACAAAAAGATGAATATAGAATGATAATATTCACATAAAATGTTAAAAACTAGGCAGTGCCCAGCCCCCTATGGATATACGCAGAAGTCCACACTGTTAGCAGCAACCTGGGGTGCTGGCTGGAGATGGGGTACGGGTCCTATGTAGCTCGTAGGAGGGRTACTCCAGGGAGAATAACCTTGTAGGAAAATAAAGAGGCTTGTGGACTAAAGTTTTCACCCCTTTGAAAATCAGGTGTAAGGGAGCAGACAGATATACAAGCAAACAAGAGCGAGTAGGGGCTTTGTTTTGGTTGGTTGGTTGGTTTTGAAATAGGTCTCACTTATACCCATGAGTGGCCGTGAACKCCCAGAAATCTGCCTGCCTCTGCCTCCAAAGTGCTGGGTGGGATTAAAGGTATTTGGCACCATGCCCAGCCAGTTATGTTTTTTAATAATAACAAAAATTCAGGAATGCGTGGCTAGGAATGCAGTTCAGTTGGTAGAATGCTTGTCTAGTGTGCACGGCATTGTGGGCTCCACCCCACCTTACATAAAGTAGGTACACTGCTATACTCCGGGGAGGGAATGGCAAGGTCACAAGTCCAAGATCACCCTTGGCTGCATATCTAATTCCAGGCCAGCCTGGGATATACCAATCCCTATTTGAAAAAACAAAATACCAAAATACAACACACACACACACACACACACACACACACACACACACACACTCCCCAAACCTAACTGAGACACACGGAAGCCCTCCTGTGTCCCTCCATGGCTTTCCCTCCCTTCCTCCCCACTTGGTACTTCTGTCCAGGGCACGGTGGAGATTTCTAATTCTCTAGTATATCTGGCTTTAGAACTCCCGATTCCTTGGGAACAAGGAGGGCAGAAGCGGTGTTCAGAATATAGGCCAGAGTTTATTTTCATTTCTTCAACAACCAGTTTAAACAGAGCAAAAGCCAAGATTTGCTGAATGGGTCACACAGTAATATGTAAGACAGAGTCAAGAGTTTTCTCTGAGTCCTGTCACTCAAAGGCCAGGGAAACTGCCTCTCAAGCTAATAAGTACCACTGTCACCTGGACTGGTTAGTATACCAGGCAGTCCCAAACCACAGGTCACAGTAGCTGAGTCTCAGCACATAAATAAATACGTGTCCTTCAGGTATCAGGAGGATGGCTGGGACCCACTGACAGAAGGACCTACCTGACGACTGTCTTTTAGGAGGGTGATAGACTTATCCCTCTGGTCCCACTTGGTCTCCCTGCGACTAGGAAGAGAGCTACGAAGGCTCAGAAACACTAAGAGAAAATGCTGTGAGCAGCTGTGTGCTAAGGGGATGAGTCACTTTTTGATGAACTCCCTTTCTGCTCGGATGGGAGGGTCCTCCATGGATCACGGTGTCCCTTTTCTTACTTGGATACAAGTAAGTGATCTAGACTTGGACACTGTTACCTTTCAACCAGAGTGGAGGATGAATCTCAAAGGAATAAATGATGTAATAAGAAGAAAATGTATTGATGAAGGTGAATGTAGTCCTGTGTTCGTAGTCATTTCCTGAGCCTAGCTTTCCAACATCCCCATTAACTCTGACTGACTATATGTGAGTACAACCCCTTCACAGTGGTCTCCTAAGACCATGAGGAAACACAGAGATTTACATTACGATTCAAAACAGCAGCAAAATTACAGTTATGACATAACAACAAAATAATTTCATGGTTGGGGTCACCACAACATGAGGAACTGTATTAAAGGGTTAAAGCATTAGGAAGGTTAGGAAGGTTTTATTCCTTTTCTGCTCAACGTCACCAGAACCACTTCTTTAATTTGTTGCCAGAAACCGTAACTGATAAGCCATTTCCCCTACACTTTAATACTTCTGAAGATATCTTACTCTCTGTGACAAAGGAAGCTTGTCATCCCTGCAGATAAGCTGAGAGATCAGTACTGCTAATTGTACTGGTTGGCTTTGTGTGTCAACTTGACACAAACTGGAGTTATCACAGAGAAAGGAGCTTCAGGTGAGGAAATGCCTCCATGAGATCCAGCTGGGAGGCATTTTCTCAATTAGTGATCAAAGGGGGAGGGCCCATTGTGGGTGGTACCATCCCTGGGCTGGTAGTCTTGKGTTCTATAAGACAGCAAGCTGAGCAAGGCAGGGGAAGTAAGTCATTAAGTAACATCTCTCCATGGCCTCTGCATCAGCTGCTGCTTCCTGACCTGTTTGAGTTCCAGTCCTGACTTCCTTTGGTAATGAACAGCTGTGTGGAAGTGTAAGCTGAATAAACCCTTTCCTCCCCAACTTGCTTCCTGGTCATGATGTTTTGTGCAGGAATAGAAACCCTGACTAAGACAAATTTGTACCAGCATAGTAAGGTATTCCTGTGATAACCTGACCATGTTTTGGGAAAGACTGTGGAAGGACTTTGGAACTTTAAGCTAGAAGAGCTATTGGGATGTTAAGAGCTCTGTGGGATGTTCTGTAGGAGCTTGGAAGATAAAGTTGAGAACAGTGCAAAAGATGGAGGCCTGGCTTGTGAAATTTCTGAGGGAAGATTAAAGACTCTTATCAGGGCTGTTGCTGTTTTGATTGTGAAGATTCTGTGGTTTTAGTTATCTGGGGCTTAAGAATCAGCTGTGATTAACAAGATACCACAACTACTAAGGCAAAATCTTTGCATTACTGGGATTGTTGATGCTGGTTAGCTAGAGCTAAGAAATTAGTGGTGATTAAGAGACCAGTATCAAGCCGGGTGGTGGTGGTGGCKCACACCTGTAATCCCAGCACTCTGGGAGGCAGAGGCAGGCGGATTTCTGAGTTCGAGGCTAGCCTGGTCTACAGAGTGAGTTCCAGGATAGCCAGGGCTACA